>JAVFBX010221310.1:0-11353 GCA_034783855.1 Mopalia kennerleyi | reverse complement strand
TCTGTCAGCCAGGCAGTAGCAGAGACGACAAGTTACCCCATCTCTGTCAGCCAGGCAGTAGCAGAGATGACAAGTTACCCCATCTCTGTCAGCCAGGCAGTAGCAGAGACGACAAGTTACCCCATCTCTGTCAGCCAGGCAGTAGCAGAGATGACAAGTTATCCCTCCTCTGTAAGCCAGGCAGTAGCAGAGATGACAAGTTATCCCTCCTCTGTAAGCCAGGCAGTAGCAGAGATGACAAGTTATCCTACCTCTGTCTCCTACCTCCTACCGTAAGTTATCCTGATCATTCTACACAGGGGATACACATAGGTTATCTTTGTCAATCTACACGTGGGTTAAACATAGGTTATCTTGGTCATTCTACACATGAGTTAAACATAAGTTATCTTTGTCATTCTACATATGGGTTAAACATAGGTTATCTTTGTCATTCTACCAATGGGTTAAACATAGGTTACCCTGGTCATTCTACCAATGGGTTAAACATAGGTTACCCTGGTCATTCTACATATGGGTTAAACATAGGTTATCCTGGTCATTCTACATATGAGTTAAACATAAGTTATCTTTGTCATTCTACCAATGGGTTAAACATAGGTTATCTTTGTCATTCTACCAATGGGTTAAACATAGGTTACCCTGGTCATTTTACCCATGGGTTAAACATAGGTTATCAAAGTCATTCTACATATGGGTAAACATAAGTTATCCTAGTCAATTTACACATGTGTTTAACATAAGTTATCCTAGTCATTCTACACATGTGTTAAACATAAGTTATCTTGGTCATTCTACACATGGGTTAAACATAAGTTATCCAAGTTATTCACACATGTGTTTAACATAGGTTATCTTTGTCATTCTACACATGGGTAAATATAGGTTATCCTGGTCATTCTACATATGGGTTAAACATAGGTTATCTTTGTCATTCTACCCATGGGTTAAACATAGGTTATCCTGGTCATTCTACACATGGGTTAAACATAGGTTATCTTTGTCATTCTACCAATGGGTTAAACATAGGTTATCTTTGTCATTCTACCAATGGGTTAAACATAGGTTATCCTGGTCATTCTACACATGGGTTAAACATAGGTTATCAAAGTCATTCTACATATGGGTAAACGTAAGTTATCCTGGTCAATTAACACATGTGTTAAACATAAGTTATCTTTGTCATTCTACACATGGGTTAAACATAGGTTATCCTGGTCATTCTACCCATGGGTTAAACATAGGTTATCTTTGTCATTCTACCCATGGGTTAAACATAGGTTATCATGGTCATTCTACATATGGGTAAACATAAGTTATCCTGGTCAATTTACACATGTGTTAAACATAAGTTATCTTTGTCATTCTACACATGGGTTAAACATAGTTTACCCCGGTCATTCTACACATGGGATAAACATGGTTTACCCCAGTCATTCTACACATGGGATAAACATAGTTTACCCCAGTCATTCTACACATGGGATAAATATAAGTTACCCCGGTCATTCTACACATGGGATAAACATAAGTTACCCCGGTCATTCTACACATGGGTTAAACATAAGTTACCCCAGTCATTCTACACATGGGATAAATATAAGTTACCCCGGTCATTCTACATATGGAATAAACATAGCTTACCCCGGTCATTCTACATATGGGTTAAACATAGCTTACCGCGGTCATTTTTCTTTATTTGATTACTCATTTAATCTCACATTTAAACAAAAAGATCCAGGGCCTGTATCATGTATTTATGGAACACGTAAATACAATTCAATTAAGATTAAGAAAAATACCTACATGTATTTATGTGAATCTGAGTAAGACGAATAAACTGACTTCAACTTTCTCACCTGTTGATAATTAGAAATGATATCCAGGTAAAACAATTACTATCTCAGCCTCAGGTGAGGTATCAAAAACAATGGCCAAAAACAAACAATATGGAGACTATATAACAGATAATCTGATGACGAAAATGCACGAAGAGCCATACAAAGGCTACTAATAAACTAAATAATTAATAATTTTGTTTGAAAGTAAGTCAAAGATTACAATACATTTAATTACTTTTTACACTAAAATATTGTACTCCTCGGCTTCAGGCCATGTGATAATGTGTACTTGACTTGTTGCTAACAAAGGCTTGCTAATGTCTGCCCTAATCATGTCTCCTACCATAGTTATGATAGTATAGATCAAAACTAAACCATGTGTTTTATAAGTTTAAGTCAAGACCATTCACATCAGCAAGAATTTGTGAGTGAAACTGAAAGATCTATACATAATGCGTGTCCATTTTCACATGGCAAAATTATCAAATAACACATCAAGATAAATTTTACGATTTCAAATTTTTGTGTGTATTTGATTGTATGGTTATTATGGTTTTTTTGTTGTTTCTTTGATTGGGGTTTAACGCCATACTTAAGGTTATTTCACTCATATGACGGCGTGCTAGTTCAATGGGCAAAAGATTGTTTGTTTGTTTGTTTGATTGGGGTTTAATTAACGTCATGCTCAAGGGTATTTCACTTATATGACGACGGACTGTCCCCTTCACACTGTTCCTTGTTCTAGTATGGTGGAAAACTGGGAGGAAACCTCGTGAAAACCACCTCTGCAATTGCCGGAGCCACATCTTGTGACTCACTCATATACCTGAAGGTCGACAGATGGACTCGACCCTGTGAACGGTAAATCGCAGTAGGCGTTAAAAAGCGCGCTCGCTAACAACTACACCACGGCCGAGGGCCCAATGGGCGAAAGAAACCAGCCTATATAGAAGCCACTGTCAATAAACAAAGACAAAACAGGAGAATCACCAGACGTAATACAAATCAGCTTCATGTTTCCCCTTAGCTAGCTGAGGCTTCGTTCCAATCACCAGTGTCATAACTGTACAAATCAGAACTAATTTAAGAATTTTATAAGCTGAAAATTTGAAGACCCCTGACATTAGCAAAAACTTGTGACTAAAAGATCTCAGTAGACATAAATGTGTGGAAAAATAATACATCAAACTCAATTTCAGGATTTCAAATTTGTGTGCTTAATCAAACTTTGAGATTTTGTTTTATCTGCTTACCCCAATCATATGGCAGTCTACCTGTCAAAGCAGTGAAGGATGTCCCACTGATATACTATAAAGTTGATCTTAATAACCATGACAGCACAATACCTTCAGCACTGGTCGCCATGACACTTAAGATGAACTTAGGCTAAGGTCGTTTTGTGAAATGGGCCCCTTAACTTCAATATAATGTGAATAATTTGCCATGCATTGAGAGTATATATTTAATGTAAATGTGAGTATAATATTATATGGAGCTAAAGGCTTTAATCACTTAGCCCAAAATTATAACTTGAAATCAACATACTAGTAGCCTTTGACCTGTTATATTACTACACTGTGCTTGTTTGTTTGTTTGTTTGGGGTTTAATGTCTAACTCTAGGGTATTTCATTTATATGACGACGGATTGTCCACTTCACACTGTTCCTTTCCTAATAACTGTGGAAACCTTGGACGAAACCTCGTAAAACTAGAACCACATTGTGTAACTCCCTCAAATACATGTACCTCATGGTCGCCCGACGGACTCGATCTCATGCACGGTAAATCAAAGTAAGATTAGTAAGTGCACATGCTACTACTAAGCTGTGCAAACTAGGTTATGGATACACCACTGGCATGCATAAAAAAGAAGTGCACTACACCTCTTTACCAATCTGGATTAAATGCTAACATAAATTTATAAAGTTTGGTTAAATTTTATCAATATATGTCTTCACAACAGGCTTCAGAAGCACATAATTACTTTTGAGTTTTAAGACTACACATTGAATGGTTAACCAGATATCCTTAAATTTTGGTTTAAAAACATTGAACATTTAAACAATAGTCCCCAAAAAACAAAATATGACACACATTATGATAAATCTTTGACCTCGATTTTTTTTCTATAAACATCATTTATTCATATCCTCTTAAGACCCCTCGTCCACACGTGTGGACAAACACTTATTTGTTTTGAACAATTATAATCCCGTTATTCATTATCAAGTTGCAAATTGAAATCCCAACCCATTGAACCCAGTGTCCACCTCTGTGGACAAATGCCCAAACTCACAAGATAGCCCAAAAGACACTACCATGTTATATGGCATGAAGAGCTAACAAAGAATATTACCCTGGGTCTTAGGAGGATATACTTGTAAACTTTACTCTATTTGGCTTATCTAACATCATTTTGTGTTTGTTTGTTTGTTTGTTTCATTGGAGTTGAACATCATACTCAAGGGTATTTCACTTATATGACGATGGATTGTCCACTTCACACTGTTCCTGGTCTAAAATTGAGGGTCATACGGCTGGATGCATGCGGCATCACGATGGCACATTATCATGCACTGACTATAAAACCACCAACCACTCTTTAGTACATACTTCTTTATATGTAGTGCCAGGTCAAAAGGATCCCTCACTACATATAAAGAACAAAAATTATTAGTACCTTATAATGTACCACCCTTACTTATTATGTAATAGCAAATACGACCGGAGTTGCCCTTCCTATACTAATGACGATCTTCCAGCCCAATGGGTGAAGGAAACCACTGGCAACAAACAAAGACAAGACAGGACTTAATGTTGCCCCTTAGCACTTAGAGCACCAGGTCAACAGAAAAAGGGTAATAAAGTAGTTTTTTGCTAGCAGCACAAACAATGAATCTTACTTCCTTATAAAAGCTCCTCATAAAGAAAGGATGTTGCAAACATGTTGTTAAACATTTTATGATGCTAAAAGAATATTTTGTCAACGATTGGGTTTTCTTCGGTAAAGCCATCCCAACAAAATCTGAATATAATAACTACAAGGATGGTTGGTTTTTTATACATTCTTTTATACATATGCATTAAAATCTTGAATTAACTGCATTTTTTAGCATAATGCCGAGGATGTCGCAGTTGGGGATAATTTTTTCCAGGATTTGACAATTTGATTGGGAAACAATTTGTTGTTTAGAGCAAAACATACTAGAATTATTTGTTAGTGAATAAAATGACAGTAGGCAATCATTTGCTCAAGATTGAAAGGTTTTTCTTCAGTTGGTTTGATTGGGGTTTAAGGCGATACCTAATATTATGTCACTCACATGAGGGCGTGCCAGCCCAATAGGTGAAGGAAACCACCCTTGACACCAGTGGCAACAAGCAAAGGCAACACTTAACAAATAGAGGACAATCACAGAAAGCACTGCTGAGGCATCTCAAACAGAGTGACTTCCTGTGCCGCTTTCGTTCTGAGAGCACCAAGGCAACAGAAAGCTCACTCCAACAACCCGCAATATTGAAAGGTAGATAAATTATGGCACTGCTAACTAAAATGGTAAACACAAAATAGTAAAAAGCACCATTTCAGTGCCTAATAGAAGCAGGCCTGTGCTGAAATCTTTTTTGGCATAACCTTAAAATCGGTCCTCTTAAATTTTGTGAGAAAACCTTACATTTGCATTTGCCACTGAATCGCTAATTTTGTAAATACATGAATGTGCATTTATGAAAAAATAAGGCCAAACTGCTTTATGATACAAACTTCATTGATGATTGGATTGACAAAAGTTATCGAAATCAGTAGCAAATGCAAATTTAGCAGAACTGAACACTGCAAACAATTTGGGAAACCTGTAAATCAGTCCTCCTGAAATAAGTTTACATAACCATGGGAAGACCCTGTTCGGTCCATTCTCCCCAATAATATGTGTATTCGGATTTTTAAATATTGAACGGTTCTAAATATAGGCCCCAGAAACCAAAGTATAGCACATATTAATTTTGACCTAGAAAATTTAAATATTTATAAGATCAATAATGGATTGTATAAACACAACATTAACAAAATGTACCCCTCCAGTACCTTTTTGAAGTATATACATAGTGTTTAATTTAATGTTTAGAAGTAAACCCTTTCTATTGTCAACCCAGGAACCATTTAGCTCTAGTTGATCATTACAACATAGCAATCCAATTTTACGACAATGAAAATATTAATTTGGATTCGAGGATAATAATCAGCAAACAGATTAATTAAAGAGAAATATAGGTTCAAATGAGACCAGACTTTGCTCGATTCAAGACATGTGTAATACCTTTATCGGTGAATTGTCCATTTCGTGATAAAGAAACCATGCATTTTTTTCTGCATGTAGGCTTACAGTATTCTATCTTCGACAGATTTCGTTCAATTGTAGAAGGCTTACGCTGGGTCTAAGTTAGCTTATTATTTCAGCATTGTCGTGTTCGGTTCTTCATCAGCCTCATTATAGAATGTCTATTTGGGCGGCTGTAAGCGGATTATCAGGAACATCCGCTGTGATTCCACAAAGACTAGTGTGTAATAAGCTGAGAATTAGTAGGAAGCCAAGGCCGTACCAAGGAAACACATCGATCTTTTCCACGGTAAAGACTCTAACTTGAAGACAGTATCACACTTACCTAATACAGCTTCCAATCTCTCTCCAATTAAGCTAATAAAGTGCGAGAGTTTACAGTTCACATCTTCTTGCCAGCTGAATCTAGTGCGTATCTTACATATCGACCTGTTTAACAGTGAAGATTGGTGAGAGAGGACGCCTGTCACTAAACACAGATCCTCAATAAGAGCTGGTAAATAGCTCTCTATCACTGTCTAATTACCATGCAGTCTTAGTGATGGCTAAGGCTCGTCTGGGCCCTCCTCCACCACACAACACAACAGCACCGCGATCTTAGCAGAATTAAAGACATAGCGGAGTGATGAGAGGAGAACAAAAGAGGCTATTGAAAAAGGAGGTTAGTTAATGGGCAGGAGGCAGACACTCTCTCAGCAATCAGATGAATGTCCGATCAGTCCAGCACAAATCTCTACAGATCAATGCCAGCTGAATGGTTAGAGGCTGGGGTTGCCTTAGATCCATCCTTTCTTGGCAGTCTTATTTAACGCCTCTCAAAGAGCCCCTATATATTCACCTAGCATTACAATACACAGCCCTTGTCTTTAGCTCGAATCAATGGAGACAGCAGGAGAAGACACCACATTTAATACACACTTCTACGAAGCACCTGTCATATCATTGATTGATTGGTGTCCAACACCATGCATAAAGCACACTCCAACGGTAATTGGCACACTCAGTCTTCCAGTACGAAGTACAAATAAGCGACCTGTTCCCTTAGCTAGAAGGTGATACCTATTAGAACTAAACCTGTTCAGATCCACAGGTTCTTGTCTGTAATATTGTTCCACAACCACTCAGCTCCATAATAAGCAGGGATTGATAGCAATAATTTTCATCGATTTGCTTTCACAAAAAATTTAATTTTTTTATTAACCAAATTTCAATAGAATTATGATTTGAAAGCCCTTTGTTGTTATGAAAACCCTATGTAATTTAAATAAAAATTCTGATTGAACCTTTTTTTTAAATGTAATATTCGTAGTTGAAAGGGAAAATATTGAATTTCTTTCAGATTTAATTGAGTTTTTATTAATTTAAGGACCTCAATATATTCAGCCCATCAAATGACCTCATTAACACAACATACAAACAACAAAATCTGTCTAAAAGCAGTATCCTGAAAGCAGTCTTTAAATAGATTTGACAGAAAATTTATTTTCCAACAGTGCAAAGTGCATGGTTGTACTGAAGTACAACAGCCTCTTGGAAGTGAAATATTGTAAGTCTTAAATGGCGTAAAATACTAGTTGAAAAGATAAAATATGCTGTACACATTGCTGATCTTGTTCACAAAAAACATAACACCACCCACAAACTAACACATTCATTCAGTGCACATTTAACATTTGCATATTGACTCATTGATTGATTTGTTGACTGACTGGCTAGCTGATTGACATTGTATACAACAAAATGTACCAAAAGTTCTAATCCGAGATTCACATGATTAATCCAAGATTCATATAATTAATCCAAGATTCATATGATTAATCCAAGATTCACATGATTAATCCAAGATTCATATGATTAATCCAAGATTCACACGATCAATCCAAGATTCCTGTGATTAACCATAAATTCATATGATTAATCCAAGATTCATATGATTAATCCAAGATTCATATGATCAATCCAAGATTCACATGATTAATCCAATATACACATGCTTAATCCAATATTCACATGTGATGAATCCAAGATTCATATGATTAATCCAAGATTCACATGTGATTAATCCAAGATTCATATGATTAATCCTAGATTCACATGATTAATCCAAGATTCACATGATTAATCCAAGATTCACACAATTAATCCAAGATTCTGGATAAGGACAGCTTGAAACATACTGTCCTTATCCAGAGGGCTGATAAGTAAAGATAGTATGACTGTGCTTTAAACATACTGTCCTTAACCAGAGGGCTGCTAAGTAAAGAGAGTATGACTGTGCTTGAATCATACTGTCCTTAACCAGAGGGCTGCTTAGTAAAGATAGTATGACTGGGCTTGAGACATACTGTCCTTAACCAGAGGGCTGCTAAGTAAAGAGAGTATGACTGTGCTTGAAACATACTGTCCTTAACCAGAGGGCTGCTAAGTAAAGAAAGTATGAGTGTGCTTGAAACATACTGTCCTTAAGCAAAGGACTGCTAAGTAAAGAGAGTATGACTGTGCTTGAAACATACTGTTCTTAACCAGAGGGCTGCTAAGTAAAGAGAGTATGAGTGTGCTTGAAACATACCGTCCTTAACCAGAGGGCTGCTAAGTAAAAATAGTTGACTGTGCTTTAAACATACTGTCCTTAACCAGAGGGCTGCTAAGTAAAGAGAGTTGACTGTGCTTGAAACATACTGTCCTTAACCAGAGGGCTGGTTAGTAAAGAGAGTAGGACTGTGCTTGAAACATATGTCCTTAACCAAAGGGCTGCTAAGTTAAAATCAAGTGGTTGGATGATGTACTTGAAGAATACAACTCATTTAACAGTTTAAGAAAGAGATTTTGTAATTTTTAAGTTCTCCTAAGTCAACAAAATACACTTGTGTTTTAGCAAGACTTGTATCATGGAACACTTTCTGTAAAGTCAAAACTGAGGGATATGTATCGAATGTGTTTGATGCCACAGGATATTTTGACTTCAATAAAGCCATCTTGATCAATATTCTAAGCATGACTATTTGTCAAATGGCTTCTATCGGAGAGTTTAATGGTATAAGTTTTGATATCTTTGTGTAGACTAGAAATGCAATTAATTTTAACACGGATAAATAATTGTGCTATAGCTAAGAATTTTAAAGCTTTTCACAAAATCATTTAGCAGATTTGAGTACAATGTATAAATGTTTCCAGACGTCCATACGGCTGCTGTAGAACAGGGGTGCCTGGATAGATCACAAGAGAGCCGTATAACAGTTCACGTCTCTCCCTGGAGTCGATTATCGCAATTACAGTTCACGGGACAATTTTCTCTGACCAAATAATAGCATGTTCCTGATATAATAATGGTACAGTATTGAGCCTAGGGGTATTGTGAAGCAGGACATCAGAACAAGGCCAAATCTGGGACAGCTCTTAGAATAATCGCTAAACATTCTAGGTCATGGATAGAAAACCTTCCAGACACCAGCACCAAGCATTAATTCCACTGATGATTCTCACAATTAAAGTAGAGTAAACTTACAACTACAAAAATGTTTGTTTGTTGGTTGCTTGTTTGATTGGTGTTTAACGTCGCAACTCAAGAGTATTTCACTTATATGGCGACGGAGACAAAAATAAAACGTACACACAGATCTGCTTCCTGTTTCCTTTTAGTTCTGAGAACACCAGGGCAACAGAAAGCTCCTCTTTTATCGCCTCTTACCATTGACCGAGGAAGCCGAGGGAGTATTCTGCAGGACTGGCCAACCCTCTTTCCCACGAGGCGCTCTGACAATGAAAGATGCACATGGATGTACAGTAATGGGAATCGCATGTATCTTCTATTGGAATGATAAGTTTGTGTCCTCTAGCTAAGGGCAGTTTGTTTCAAGAGTTGTAATGTTGTCTTTACTTAATTAGAACTGGAGGAAAATTAACTTTCCAACATTATGGAAATGCTTCACATCTTGACTGTGCTAGTGTCAATTGTTGTTAAAAAACACAACTGTTACATAAGTGAAATACTGTAAAGCATGGCGTAAAACACCAATCAATCAATCAACTAAGTTTGCTCTGCACTACTTCAACTTTCACAAGAATACGCCCTGTGGGGGAGCGGGTTGGCCAGTCCTGCAGAATACTCCCTCGGCTTCCTCAGTCGATCGAAAGAGGCGAGAAAAGAGGAGGTTTCTGTTGCCCTGGTGTTCTCAGAACTAAAGGGAACAGGAAGCTGATGTGTTTTTACGTTTTATTTTTGTCTCCGTCGTCATATAAGTGAAATACCCTTGAGTACGACGTTAAACACCAATCAAACAAACAAACAAAATCCAAAAGAATACAGATCAAAACAATACAATGTATGTATGGCTACTATGTAATACCATATGAATAGGTGCGTCTGTTTGATTCGTTCATAAAGGCACACACAATTTAACTAACAGGATGACTTAATATCTTGGCTGATATTCAGGAATAACAAAGGAAACTTGTCAAAAGCACCACAGTCTCCAGTCCCCCGAAATCTGCCAAAAAAAACCTTTGGGTTGGTTAAAAGGCAGCTCAGAAACTGTTTAACATAATTATACTTTCTTGAAGGTTGAAACGCAGGTCAGAAACTGTTAAACATGGGCTATAATTACATAGGAGGGTGAAAGCAAGGGTTTAGGCAGAAGGATATCCACCCATTCTTTGCACACCCTGAATTGAACAATTGCCACATCAAGACCCTGTATTAAGAAATATTAACATGCAAACGATAGGGAAACTACTGAAAAAGTGAATCGAAATTACCATTTTGGACACCATACTTTTGATTTCTGGCTAAGCCCCTTGTTGAAAAGCAGCTCAGAAACATATTATCTTGGACTGTATTGAAGGCTAAAATGCAAGTTAGAAACAGTTTACAATTATTTGTCATAAGCTACAGTTTGGAGAGGCAAGTATTGATCATAGCATCAATCAGGGGAACTCTGATTGGTTAAAATCACAACAATGTATAGCACAAGTCATTTTAGAACCCTGATACAAAAAATTATAAATAAATGTGCAGACTATAAGTTTGTTTGTTTGTTTGTTTGATTGGTGTTTAACGTCATACTCAAGGGTATTTCACTTCTATGACGACGGAAAAGGAAATAAAACGTACAAACAGATCAGCTTCCTGTTTCCCTTTAGCTCTGAGAACACCAGGGCAACAGAAAGCTCCTCTT
>JAVFBX010221299.1:0-11355 GCA_034783855.1 Mopalia kennerleyi | reverse complement strand
CCCCCCCCCCCCCCCCCCCCCCCCCCCCCCCCCCCCCCCCCCCCCCCCCCCCCCCCCCCCCCCCCCCCCCCCCAGACCCACCAGTGTGTGCATAGACAGGTATAACATGTTCATGTATTTAAATACATGTGTATATTTTGGTTAATTGTCGATATATCTATCTATTGAATATGATGTCATTGTTCAATAATAATATCATTGATCCCTTCATACATGTGTATTATTTTGGCTAATTGTGCATATATCCACGTATTGAATATGATGCTATTCTTCTATAATAATATAATTGATCCTTTCATTTCTACTAATCACCATCCAGAATGTGTTTACAAAGGCCAGGAATACTTCATTGGCAAAACTTTCCAGGATGAGTGTAAAACCTGCATGTGTGGTTACGATGGCACTGTGCGGTGTAATCCAGAAACATGCCCTAGAGGTAAGGCTTTATTTTAATTTCATTTTTGTTAAATAAATGAAGACTTGTTCTAAAATAATTTTTCTTAATTTCGTGCTAATCCGTCTTTGGATACATTAGGTAAAAGCATTAAAATTAGAAGCCATCCGTGTCCTTTGGCTGAGAGTAGCGTGTTTCAAGCATGGTCGGCGTACTGTTTTACAATAAGACGAAGGTCGAAGTTCGAACGAAGCGTACACATTTTTACATCATTTAGTAGAATTTAAGCGCATTTGCATCGGCAACGCGAGTAAAACATATATCCATAGTCTGCAAAAGTTTGCAATGTTGCAAAGTTTATATGTGTACCTATTGATCTTTCTTAATAATTTAGGTCTTTGTGCTTAAACAAAACTCATTTAAATGTCATTACGTTCGTTTCGTTTTCAGATTGTACATACAAGGGACGTACCATTGCTTTTGGAGCTTCCTTTAGCGATGATTGCAACCAGTGTCTCTGCAACAATGACGGAACAACGACGTGTTCAACGGAACGATGTGGTGAGTGAAAAAACATCGCAACTCTATACAACAAACTGGAGATTACTAATTCAGGATATAAATACATTTAAGAAAACTTTTACAACCATTGTAAGATAACTGTGGCAAACTAAACAGTTTGTTGTTGGTCAAAATGCCGCCTACTCTATTTGGATCTCTTGATCCGTATCACGAATTATATTTCGAATTTGGGTTTAGTTGGGGTTTTTTAAAACAGTTCATAATTGTTTTCAACAATACCTGTAGTAAACAGCAAACTGGTCTTTCGCTCGATTGCTCCTTTTTTAAACATGAAATAGTCACAATGTCCTAAAAATTAGGCTTTAAGCCTAGTTTAGGACTAACAGGACAAGCGCTTGACCATTTGGTCATTTTGGTTAATTGAGGTTTCATGCAATTCGACGCATCTGGTAGAAATGATGACACATGGCAGTCCTAAGAAGCAAAACAAAAGCGCCATAACAGATTGGATTCGTGTCGCCCCTTGCCTCTGAGAGCGACAGAAGCAACAGGCAATTAGCGAAAAGTAAATCGTACGCTTAAATATACTGCCCTTGGTCACAATGTTTAACAATTTGCCTTCTAATGTAGGATTTTAATAATCTGTTTATCTCCTCAAATCGCACATGGGCCCTTAATTGCTCATTTCTCGTGTCAAAATAGTTATTTCTTGTATAGTATCTTTTATGAAATAACCCAAAATGTTCGTCAAATAAACCTTAAAATAAATATCCAAGGGCCAATGAGTACCTGGAATTGACCATTTTCAATAAATCTAATTAAACTCCGTCTAAGTATGCGTTGTTTATTCAAGAATAAGTAGTTGTATAATTAACGTCCTCTTTATTTTTGCTGGTAATCGCCAATAAATTGTTTGATTTTTTTTGCAGAATGCGCCTTCAACAACAAGGTGTACAAAGTAGGTGACACCTTCATGGACGACTGCAATCCGTGTACTTGTGAGCGCAATGGGGTTGTGAATTGTGCCCGAAACCCATGCCGTAAGGACAATTATTATATCGCTTATGCAGCTTCCTGTTTGGCTTAATTATTAGTTTATTTGAACACTCAAGAACGTAGGCGTGTTACATCCACATTTACAATGTCCACCTAATGTGTTCGTGAGAAAGATTGACTTGGAAAATCATCTCCCAAGACACAACTCCAGGAATTGTTGATTATTTGCTGGTAATATGTTCGCGCCGACAGTCAATGCAGGTTCGATGTGGCAAACTTGAAATATTTTCTAATTAACTTTCATCACCATAATGTTATTCCCTCAAGAAAAATCAGTTATATCTGGGGGTGTTTCCCGCCAAAATAACCGTCTGATGTAATTCAACCAAAGGGAAAATGATAAGTAGTCACTTTCTAGTCACTTTCTAGCCTTATCTAATATTTACGTTTGCTAATACAGGTTGTAGATTTGAAGGCCAGGCCTACACCATTGGAGAGCGTTTTAGTAAGGCGTGTAACCCTTGTGTTTGTAACGCAAATGGACAGGCCACTTGTGAAAATAATCCATGCAGTAAGTACACTTAAAATATATATCCGTAGACGGATCTCTTAAATTGTTCATCCATCAAAGCGCTTATGTTTATGGATTCCAAAATAAAGCGAGTAAATGAATTGGTAATGATGGTCGTATCTTATTGGGAAAATTGAGTTGAAAAGAACAAGAGCGTGTTAAAGCGGAATAATATAACCAGGTTTGGTATACACATTTTGACTTTTGCTCTATTTAAGTTAAATATAAACAGACAAGCATATATGTACTTTGGAGGCAGTGCCAAAATCAGTGGGCTTAGCATTTTATTGTACTGTCACAATTTTGTTGAAGCTAAAGCTAGTTGTAATGCTTATATATATCCTTTGACTATCAGGTAAGCTTCGAATTGCCATAAAGTCTTTGCAAAACTAAGAATAAAGGAAGGCACTTTGCTATAACGAAATGTATACATGTATTTATCCATGTAAACGTGAATAACTTCACGCTAAATATAAAACCAAAAAGACTGCATATAAAATGTATCTACCAACATGTATACTTAAAGACATCATACCAATATGCATATTGGGTGACCTATCACTGAATATATCTGCCAATATGCATATTGGGTGACCTATCACTGAATATATCTGCCAATATGTTTATTGGATGACATCACGCTAAAAGCATCTACCGAAAAGTATAATGGCTGACATCACACTAAATATATCTACCAATTTGTACTGTGAATGATTTCACACTGAAGTTGCCATCCATATTCTCTTAATTTACTCCACTCATACATTACATGTCGTCAGCATTTTGAGGCATTGAAGGGTTTGTCCATGTCCTTAAAGCTTGTGCCATTTTGATGAAATGTAATGTGATTTGATGTAATGAAAAAGGATTGGTCAACGCTCTACTTTTGCCCAAGTGATTCAGATGCCTAGTTAGGTAAAAAAAAAACCTATCAAACTTTATTTAAGAAATGTTAACTTTGTAAGTTCGATTTGACATGAATCATAACCTAATGGGTCTGTTTAAAGAGTATCATTGTTGTCGGTGTTAAGCACTGGATAAGGATTAACTCTCTACCATCATGGAAACACTTGAAATACACCGCTGCCATATAATTGAAATAACCTTAAGCACGACATAAAACACCAATCAATCGGTCAATCAATCTAATATGTTAATCTAATATTTGCTTTTTTAATTCCAGGTTGCACATTTGAAGGCCAGGACTACCCCATTGGACGAACTTTTAACAAGGCGTGTAACCCCTGTGTTTGTAACCGAAATGGACAGGTCACTTGTGACAATAACCCATGCAGTAAGTACACTTAGAGTATATATTCGTAGGACTACTTTTTAAATTGGTCATCCATCAAATCTTATGTTTTTGGATTCCGAAATAAAGTGAGTAAATAAGTAGTTTATACTGTTTGTATCAAATTGGGAAAAACATGTTAACAATAACAGGGGCGTTTTGAAGTTTTTAGTTTATCACAATAAATGTCGAGCAATATAACCAGGTTTGTTAGACACTTTTGTTCTATTTAAATAAGATTTAAACAGACAAAACCTATCGGTAATTTGAAGGCAGTGCCAAAATCAGTCGGCTTAGTGTTTGATTGCACTGTCACAACTGTGTTGAATTTGATGCTAGTTTTAATTATTATGTATGGTCTTTGACTATCAGGTAACTTTCAACTTGCATATGAAATCTTTGCAAAACAATGGAATAAGGAAAGCACTTTGCTATATTGAAAAGTATAAATCCATCTACCAATATGTATATTGGAAATCACCAAACTTAATGTATCCCACAATATTTATATTGGATGACATCATACTGAACGATCTACCAATATTTATATTGGATGACATACTAAACGATCTACCAATATTTATATTGGATGTCATCAAACGTAATGTACCGCCCAATATTTATATTGGATGACATCATACTGAACGATCTACCAATATTTATACTGGATGTCATCAAACGTAATATATGCCCCAATATTTAAATCGGATGATTATGCTGTCATACTGAATGCATCTACCAATATGTACCGTGAATGACTTCACACTGAAGTTTCCACCCTTATGTCTTTACTTAGCACTGGAGGAAGAATAACTTCATAACATTATGGAAACGCTTCACACCTTGGTTGTGCTAGTGTCAATTATTGTTGGAATACACCGCTGCCATACAAGTGAAATATCCTTAAGCATGGCGTAAAACACCACCAATGAATCAATCAATCTAATATGTTTATCTAATATTTGCGTTTGTAATTCCAGGTTGCGCTTTTGAAGGCCAGGACTACCCCATTGGGCAACGTTTTAACAAGGCGTGTAACCCTTGTGTTTGTAACACAAATGGACGAGTCACTTGTGAAAATAACCCATGCAGTAAGTACACTTAAAGTATATATTCATGAGACTACTTTCTTACATTGACCATCCATCAAAGCGCTTAAGTGCATAGATTCTGAAATAAATAATTAGTATGACTTTGTGCTATTCGTATCAAACCGTGGAAATTATGTTGACAATGACAGTGGCGTTTTGGAGTTTAAATTGCATTCCATTTAGGGCATCACAACGTTATCATGACGCCACAACACCTTAATCTCTGAACGGCATAGTACCTGCCTGTGTGCAAAGTTACGAGATTTTGCCAAATTTACTACTGAGTTGCTTACGTCCAGGAAAATATTTATGTCCAATGTACACAAATCATGTCATTACTGGTACTTTCTTGAGCTTATTACGTTTAAGCTAAAGAAACAACCTAACGGGATCTCCATAAATCAATTGAAATACTGTTGATGCCCAATAACCAAACATGTTCATGTAATATTTGCTTTTTTAATTCCAGGTTGCAGGTTTGAAGGCCAGGACTATCCCATTGGACGACGTTTTAACAAGGATTGTAACCCATGTCTTTGTAACACTAATGGACAAGTTACTTGTGAAAGCAACCCATGCCGTATGCACAATTCTATTATTTGTTTATTTACTTGTACCGATGTAATATCAACATGATTAAATCCCAAGTACATATTGTTGCCCTCGTTATTGTGGGAAACCTGAATACCACACATGAAACCATTCAGCTGGTTGCTGACATACCGACAAACGATGGAAACCTCTGAAGAGCAAACACTCCAGAGCCGTCCACCAAGGAGGCTCTGTTCCATTATCCATTCAGTTTCCTATACTCTTAGAAATAATGGTTATTCGAGGGTTATGTAGAAAAGATGGAACCATCTATATATAACTATAATGACGAAAACGGTTCTTTAGAAAACAAGGAACACCCTATGAAGAATCATTACGACGAAAACGGTTCTTTGACATAATAAGAAAGGGAGAAATACTTGGAAATGTTGCTGTGACTGTTCCATATAGAACTAAAAAGTGTTCCACCCGAGCCACGACTGAAGAACCTTAGAGGTTTCCATAATAGCCATATTTTTCTAAGAAAGTACTTTTCATATTATACATGAACCCTATGAACACTAGTATATACAAATTCGGAAGAAAAAAAGTGCCATAAAATAATTATCCATCGTCGCTTACATACACATGTAAAACGTTTATTTGAATTGTTTAGAGCAGGATTTATAAATCTTCTCTACTAAATGCACAGTTTTGTTGACGGCAATTTATCGCAGATTTATCATTATTGATATTTTATAACTGACGGAGAGTTACTGGAGATTTGCTGAAGGACACTGTAAAATGTAAAATAAGACGGCATCTAAGACAGCATCAGATCTAAGTAAGAGATAATTAATTATCTCATCAATAAGGAAATAAGGATTATTGTTTTTAAAGCACACATAAATGATTTTATTTTTGTCAACTTTAGAGGTTAATAATAATCTAGCCAAAATGTTATGTCTTATTCCAAAAGTTATTAAAAACTGCACACTATCACATTTTTAACCTTTTGTTCCTACAGGGTGCAACTTTGAAAATCAGGACTACACCATTGGACAACGTTTTTCCAAGGAATGTAACCCATGTGTTTGTAACATAGATGGACGAGTTACTTGCGATAATAAGCCCTGTTGTAAGTACCGCTTAATTCTGTTCTACTGTGGATCACCAAATCAAGGTTAATGGAGGTTAATGATTTTGGAATATAGCTTTAGTTCATTCACTTATAACCATTAAATACCATCTAGTATTTAAACACAGACATCACGTTCTGTCCGGGGCCCGATTCCACAAAGCAGTTCCACAAAGTCCAAATGTTTAAAAGCCCTCACATTTCTCAGTTTTAAATTTTAACATTTATTATTTGAGCATAACTAAGTAAGTCACAACTACAGGCATTACTTTAAAACAGAGTTTAGACAAGTGGCAAAAATATTAAATTATTATTTTGACTTAAGTCAAAAAATATTTTGTGGAACCGGCCCCAGGGGCCGGCTGTTCAAAGCTCCGTTAGCCTTACAGCCAGTTAGATGACGTAGCGTCACAAAAAATATACGTCACGTTATAATAGAAATTCATTGTTAGACAACGTCCTGTAACTGACCGTTAACTTTACTGAACTTTAAGCAACGGAACCCAGGAAGTTACGTGGCGGAGCTTTACTTTTCGCCACACTGACCGACAAATCCAGTAGCTTGTAGATGTATCAACGTGTAGTGTGGCTCAAAAGAAAACGAACACAATTTTGACTTAAGAATGATTAAGTAAGCTTTTAATTTAACAAATGAATTTCATTGGTATCCAGGTTTAGGTCAGCTATTTACCATAGATTGGACAATATAAGTAGGTTGGCCTTAATAGGTCCGATGAAGTCACAAATGGGAAATGTTCAAAATTGTATCCCAAAACTCTACTCTCTACTAGCCTACTTTCCGTATCTTCTGTAACTTAAATTATTTGTATCTTAAAATTAAATGTACGTCTTACAGAGAATATCTCTTACTTTTTCCTGACCCCCACCCTCCTCCTCCTCCTCCTTTCCCATCTCTATTAAGTCATATCTATAAAGTTATATTTATGAAATATCTTATCCATTTCATTGTAATTTCTCTTTAAGCTTGCACTAAAGATGATGGGACCAAACTCAATATTGGCGAAGATTACCAAGTGGCCTGTAACACATGTACATGTCAAACAAATGGTGCTATCACATGTACTGAAAGAGCCTGTGGTAAGTGTTACAGGATTTTAATCAAATTTGGTCTAAATGTTGAGGTTTTATGTATGCGCTTGTAAAAGTACCAAGGGAAGTAACCCGTGTCCCCACCCCTTATAAAAACAACTAAAAAAACCCAAAATACATTGTGGCACTATAATCCTCATTAAAATCGTTCCTGTTGGTTAAACGCAAACCTATTCCCTATTATCCTCATGGATTATCCTATCATCTAAATAAACGTATTCTTATTTGTGTATTTTCCCGGTCCTATTTGTTAAAATATATCAAATGTAAATTAACATATGAGACTTGACGCACGTAAGCCTTATTAACACTCCTGAAAAATGGCATAATGGCGATACAGATGTCATTATATGTATGTTTCTTTATTTTGTTTTTATTTAAATGTCTTTGTAGATTGCCCTCTTGGTGATGGTCGAAGGTTCCAATTTGGTGCGACTTACCAAGACGACTGTAACGTCTGCACATGTCTCCCATCTGGACGATTCAGTTGTACAAACAACCCATGTAGTGAGTTTCTTTATATCGCCATGTTTTTCCTTTCTTTTTTTAAATATATTCTAATAGAAACCATACATGTTAATTTAGACTATAGGCTTAACAACTGAGTCTTTGCAATATCCCACAAAACATTGTCATTGTTGAAAGTGTTTGCTTTTCCGTATACGACCAATAAATATATGTAGTAACTGACTGATTTTTGTGTATGTAGTAAGTGTTTATTAAGAAGCAATATGTATTACTTTTATGCCAAAGATTAACCTGTACTTTGTTTTTCTTCATCAAATAAGTCTTTATTTTATCGGTTTTAAATTGTCCTTAAACTTGTTTGAGATGGTTCTCAAATTATATGCATATTTAAATTTTAAACACGTTTAATTTAATAACATTGAACACTTCAGCTTGTAGACGGGACAACGGAAATCTTATCAGAATAGGACAAGGCTACGACGTTGACTGTAACAGGTGCACTTGTAATAGCAATGGCCGTTTCGATTGTACAAATGACGTTTGCTGTGAGTAGACATCCACCGCTAACCTCTTTGCTACGCTTCTAATTTTCATCTGCCCGCTTTTGCATATTCTAAAATTTGGCCTGTCGTGATAAGCTACATGCTGTTTGCCAGGATGTATTCTATCCAGTTATGCGGTTTGTAGTAGAATATTTCCACACATTTATTAATGCTTTATGATCACAAAACAAAATGAACATTTCCGGAATTAAATTTCTTGTATTCTCGCGAGAGTTTCTATAGTGAAAGAGACTAAGACAACTCTCGTACGCTACGCCAGGCCATCGCGCATTTATTTCCTCCAATATTTGGGGCGACTATGCCACAGACCAGCAAATAAAAGAAGCGAAAAGAAGATCGCTTGGGTGTATCTTAGAGTCAATGTCTCGACGTAGGAAGTAGAATCGATTTTATTGTAGAATGACTCATCAGTGGGTGCACCGGTTTCATAAAGGCGCCACGAATGGTGTGGCGTCATTTAACTGCACCACTATCACGAATAGTTTGACGTCATTTAAATGCGCCCCTATCACGAATAGTGTGGCGTCAGTTAACTGCGCCACTATCACGAATAGTGTGAGGTCATGTAAATGTACCACTTTCACGAATGGTGTGAGGTCATGTAAATGCACCGCTATCACGAATGGTGTGGCGTCATTTAAATGCGGCGCTATCACGAATGGTGTGGCGTCATTTAAATGCGGCGCTATCACGAATCGTGGGAGGTCATGTAAATGTACCGCTATCACGAATGGTGTGAGGTCATGCAAATGCACCACTATCACGAAAGGTGTGACGAAAGAGGACCGTCTTCCAAAGGTTAAATTAGCTCCCTTCCCGAGACTCCCACGTACCTCTGCCGCTTTATTCATATTGCATCTTGTGTTTGTTGTATCTGTTTTTAAAATGGCATGCATGTTTTTATGTATCGTATTGCTTTTTCAGACAACACATTATGTTTCAGAATTTACACCCTGTATTTTTTAAAAGCTAAATGTGCTTTACATGTTTTATAAAGCTTTTGTGTTTCATGCTGTGATCTACTCACCCTGTCTCAATCAACAATTGCATGGCATATAAATGTGATTTCAATAGTGTAATTAAAATACAACAGCTTGCCGTATCCTTATGCTGAGCATCTTTATATACTCGCACAAAAAAATTCTGCTTGCCATGATCTAAAAATATAATATTATATACGGTACTGCCACCATCTTCCAACATTTTGCTTTTTCGCCAAAATGTTAGAACATTCCAATATCAAACTTCTGATCATTTATTCGGTCGTTCTCAGGCATATATTCAGATTCCTTAAACCGAGCATCTTGCAGATAGGAAAAGAAAGACTGTGGCAGTACTGTAAATGCACGGCTTAAAGGCTGACTAACGAATTAATCTCTCTTGAACTTGCTTGAACAGTTTGCCGATTCAGGGGCCAGGTGTACACCCGGGGCCAACGTTTCAACCAGGGTTGTAATCTTTGTGTTTGTAACCCTGATGGACAGGTGCAATGTACTGACGAGGAATGCAGTAAGTATCCCAAATGCATTATACTTCTAGAGTCGACAGAGAATCTATGACCGAGCCTGGGCATATGAGAGATAACGCAGGTAAACACTGAAAGAGTTCCAGGGAGAAAATGGAGGTGTCAATTGAAGTATCGAAGACACTATAAAATAAACATTTGTATATACACTCATGTTTATTCGACCTCTTTTCTTTGCTCTTAGACGAAACAGTTTGTTGCTGCCTGTTTGCTGCTTTCTTTGCTTATCGAAATGAACATAATATTTAATTGAAATGCAAAAAATAGATAAAAAAGCGCCAATTCACAATTGGGATGACCCTGTTAAAAAAGTGCCGATTTACATATGGGTATAAATATTTGGAGACACACATCGGTGTATTGTCATTTGAATATGGTATAGCAGACAAATGCGCTAGCCATTGCACAGCGCCTTGCTTAATACAAATTAATTTGTTAATGGTTGCTTTAGAAGAATACGCCACGCTACGTTTATAAAGGCTCTTCCGTCGATTAATTGCATAATGCTTTTGAACTCATGCACATAATACAAAATACCCATGCAATGTACATGAATATATGGTTTCTTATGTTTTGTACAGCATGTACCTACAGCCAGTATTAGAGTCAATGTCTATACTCAATACGCTGAAGATGGATTTCTCTCTGTACATCCCTTCTAGGGTCTGTCATATTGTTAGATATAAATGTCGCTTATTTTATTTACAGATTGAGTATTTTGATTAAATCTTAATTATTTAGACACATATATGTGAAATTAGGGCTAGGTTCTGAATTGTTGACAAAAGAGAAGAGATTATGTTGAAAAAACATAGCACAGTTTATTATTGCACAGCTTTGATCTAGTATAAACTGATGTCAAGCAATGTCTTAGCAGCTTTGCGCAGTTGCTATAAAATACAGCTCAGTAGACACGTTGTATTGCAACGAACACTGCGTTTTCGAAACGTGGCAGAACCTAAAACATAGGTTCACAGTTTCATCTGCAGTTTGTTCACCCTCCCTTGGGTTGTCCGAATCTACATTATACATAATATCCAACTGTAAGAGTTATAAGTCCGTAGTTTGAACTCGGACTAGCCATTTAAAATCAGTCATCCATTTAATTCACATTTACGTCCCCCATTTAGTGTTTGAAAACACCATTATTCACTA
>JAVFBX010221288.1:0-11356 GCA_034783855.1 Mopalia kennerleyi | reverse complement strand
TGTCTCCGTCGTCATATAAGTGAAATACCCTTGAGTACGACGTTAAACACCAATCAAACAAACAAACAAACATAAATCTGGCCTAGTACATTTTACCTGGTCTTAGCTACTTCAGGTCTACCTGTTAAACACCTGGTACCTGGGGGCAGTTGACATGTGGCACAAGATATTGCAGGGTATTCTTAAACAAAATTTCCAACTAGACACCTTCTGCCAACGTACAAATTAAATTGTCAGCCTTGTTTTAACATCAACCAAATCACTCTTACCAAAATAATCCTATTTCCTTATTGTAATGTTACTCTTATTCAATTTATGTAATTTTACAAATTTTCTAAACCTCTGCTTTAGAAAGATTACCCATTTAGGATTTTTTGATTGTTTTCTTTCTCAATATGTAAATAAGAAACACAAATTTATTCAACCAGGTAGAAAAAAGAAACTGTTTTGCCGCTTTTGTGCTTGAAAAATAATAAGCTGAAAATCCGTTCATCTGCCTGAAACATATCTTTCTTTTTTCTCTCATTTTGTCCACCGCTACTATAGTAGGGGGAACTTAGAAATGCTGCTCCTTGTCTGTCCATCCGTCACAAATGTTTGTGAACATGCTAGCTTTAAAAAAAAATCAAGATTAACCATCCTCCTGTTACGATGACAGATGAGATTGCATTTCACCAAATTCTGTAAAACAAAATGGTTGTTATTGTATGTCTGTACATGTGTTGTGAACACGACTGAGAATAGATTAACTTCAAACTTGGAATATAACTTCCTGTCGTTAAGCCAACAGAGGAGATTGCATTTCACCAAATTCTGTAAAACCAAATGGTTGTCATTGCAAATTTTAACAATATTTAATCCTTTATTTTGTGAACATGATAACTTTTCAACCATTTCAATGATTAACTTTGAATTTAGCTTTCTTCTTTAAAAAGGAAGGAAAGAATTTCATTTCTGAGATACACCCCAAAACTTTTGCTCTTTGACTCTTTGAATGAAAAAAACTAAAGCAGGAAAAGATGATTTGACTGGGATTAAGAGCAAATTTTTTCTTTAAAAGAAGCCTTTAGTGGTGGACCTGCTAGCTAATTAGCTTGTTTTTTCTTTTTCTTTTTCTTTTTTTTTGTTGAATAAAAGCTATTAGATGAATCTGTGTCTAGCACGCTTATGATTTGTGTTGCTATTATATGAAAATTCAGAAAGTAGTTTTAAAGCTTAGCTGCTTCATTAATTTGTAGAGATAGCACTGTGAGGAAAAACGATGCAAAGAAGAAAAGATTTCCATTGGCTGAAAGTGAAATTGTCTCTAAATCCTCAACCAATCAGGAGTCCGCTCCAGTTACCTTGGCAACAAAAGGCTCTCCAGCCAAGTTACTTTCTGCATCAGATCCTGACAACTCTTCTGAGAAATCGCTTTCTAGGTAACAAATTGCTTGGCTTCTTTAATTCTAGCTCATATTTCATTGTTTAATATCCTTAGACTGGGTCAGCCTTAACTGGTAATTTCTTTATTAGTTATTAGTTTTAATTTTGCTATTCTATGTTGTTGCTTTTTACCTTTATTACTGATTTTGGGTATTAAGGATATATTTGAGGTAAATAAAGTCAACTGTTTTAAAGCCTTGTGGTCTCGGCGCTAATTGACCGCCAGAAGCTGATATTTTTTATGTAAGCGCCTTTAGCATCTTGTGATCGTCAATGTCTTGTCTCAAACTCCCACATATGGGTGTAAAAAAAGATTAGGTACAACATCAAACCCATAAGTACTTTATTATGAATTTACATACAAACCAGTGTTACGATTCTTTCACTGGTCAAATTAAAGAGTTGATTGTAGGCAATGATGATATTTTTGTCAACAGCTGAAAACATTTGATTAATTACTGGTCCAAAGGACTAATAGCAGGTGTTGATCCCCGGTAAGACTTCCAACAAATGGAATAAAAGAAATTAGATGTATTTCATGTCTGCTGTGTGAAAAATTTTTTTCTTTGATGCAGTAGTTTTCTGACTTTGTCTTGCACTCTGGCTAAGGGTAGTTTGTTTGAAGAGTAGCAATGCTGTATTTTCTTATATCACTGGAGAAAATGTAAATCTCCAACATTATGGAAACGCTTCACATCTTGATTGTGCTAGTGTCAATTATTGTTGGAATACATCGCCCTCATATTGGTGAAATACCCTTAAGCACGGCAATCAATCAATCAGTCTTCAAAATTTGCTGGAAAAAAAAATTATTACATTTTATGTTAAGTCATTTGTTGTTGTTGTTGTTGTTCAGACGTGGTAGTCAGTCAGATTCTGCATCGGCTGCGTCTCAACAATCGTGTGACCCATTTAGACCATGAATCAATCTGACTTGGTCTTCAAAATTTGCTGATAAAAAAAATCAATACATTTTATGTGAAGTCATTTGTTGTTGTTGTTGTTGTTGTTTAGACGTGGTAGTCAATCTGATTCGGCATCGACAGCGTCTCAACAATCGTATGACCCATCTAGACCATCATTTAGAGGAATGGCGGGAGAAATCCCAGAGTCAGCCTCAAATACCGCTGAGTCATCTCCTCAGAAGTCCAGAAGTCAGGCATTATGTAAGTCATATGTTTTGAGGGTTTCTCATGTCATTTTGGGGGGGGGGGGGGATTACTGTTTTATTGTACTATTCTTATATCTCCATTTATTTTATTCTAGTATCTTTGTCGTCCTAATTTTTCAACAAAAAAGTTTCAATATTTGTAATCTATCCTATTTAATTCTACTGTGTTGCATTCAAATTAATTTTCCTTTTGTGTATTTTTTATCACAGCAAAACCTTATTCAACGGATAGTTATCTGTATTCTATTTTATTTCATTTTATTCTATTATTAACATTAATTTAAGACATACCCTTGAAGTATTTTGTTTGTTGTGGCTTGCATTTTGTATGCTGTACTAATTTAACTTTTTAACTACGTTTTAGCTTTTTGTTTTTCTAGACAAATAAATATATATTTATATATAACTGTGTGAGTGTGTGCAGATTGATCCCCTTTGCTCCTGCTTGATATTCCATTGCATGGCATGCGGATTACATGATGGCTGAACATTTAAACTATTTATAAGAAAACTTTGTTAATTGCAGCAAAAGCTAATTTTAAAAAAAATTTGCTTTAAATATGGATACATTCTCAAAATATAACCGACATATGCAAATATGTAGTACAACTAAATGTGGCATTTAGAAGTTGACTTTACCAGTGCCCGAATTGAAACTTTGGCTTAAAATACTATGGGAATTTGAAACTATTTTATTCAAGTTAAATAAAGAGAAAATTAATTAAACAAATCGAAAAAAAGGGAATTAAAATCATGTTTTGTAAACAAATTCTTCTTGCTGCATGGGTTGAAATAAGACCCCTTGTACAAGAGCTTTGTCGATCTCCACTACTAGGGCAAGGAACAGTGTGAAGTTGACAATCCGTCATCATATAAGTGAAATACCCTTGAGTACGACGTTAAACCCCAATCAAACAAACAAACCACGTGTTCAGCTGTCATCTAAAACAACCATCCCATATTTTATGCATGTGTGTTATGATGTAATATTTTAGTTCCAGGGTTCAAATCTTCTAAATCCCCTTCCCGCCCGCCGCGTGGTGGTAGCGGTGGTGACGGTGGAGTGGTACTGATCTCACGCCGCCCTGTAGGGTCACAAGGGGTTAGTGGCGGCGGTGGGACAGGGGGAATAACTCTGTTATCATCTCGTACCTTGGATACCGGCTATGCTCCCCAGGTTTCTAATAGAGGTATAGTAGTGTCATTGCTCTTCGTAGAAATACCATATTATCTCTCCCCCCCTTACTAACCATATTTATACCAAATCATACATATCTAAAATATATATATTTTTGAATACCTGAAGAGAGAAAAATTTGCTCACTGTTTTATCCTTGTACTGCCGAAAGAAGGCAAGATCAGTGTGCATAGACCACGGCCCACAACACTCATATGGTGTCCAAAATATTTATGCAGAATCAAACATATCTAAAATATATATATTTTCAATAGTGGAAGAGAGAAAAATTTTATCCTTGTACAATTACTGCTGAAAGAAGGCGAGATCAGTGCAGAGGCCATGACACTCATATGCTGTCAAAAATATTTTTAAAAATATGTTTAGGAGATTAAATCAAAATGTTTGATTCAGACCATCACCAAGAAAATAATTGTAAAAGAGGATGGACAGCCAATTAGTGCCTGTGTCCATAGCTTGGTGGTTAGCGTATTGGACTCCTGATTCTCCCCTATACTGATAACGCTAAACAGGTTCCCCTGACCGCCGGTGTATCAGGGAGTTGCCACTACCCACCATGATTGGAGTGACTCCGAAAATCAAGGGGATGTTTTTTTTATAAAACTTCCTCCCAGTTTTTTATCAGCATTTCAAAAAGGCCTTGAGAGGTGGACAATCTGTCATATAAGCGAAATACACCAGAAATCTGACGTTAAACTCCAATGCCAGGCTAGTCACCTGATATGCAGGAACCATTCATGAGGACGAAATTAGAATGAAGCATGGAGTTTTTATAACAATAACAGCATGTATATAAGCCTCTAACATTTCCAGCCCAACTAATCTGTACAATCTCTACAGCAAACAGGAAGTACCCAAATTAACTTCCATGGAAGAAGGTGGGTTGGTTAAGGGGTCCAGGTTATGACATTGGTTGACAAATTGCTACATGTTTCTTGTAACATTTCCAATTCCTTTAAATTGGGCTGTCTCAGCTACTGACTGAAAGTATCCAAATTGACTTCGATGGAAGAAGGTGGGTTTGTTAAGGGGTCCAGGTTGTGACATTGATTGACAAATTGCTACATGTTTCTTGTAACATTTCCAATTCCTTCCTTTAAATTGGGCTGTCTCAGCTACTGACCGAAAGTATCCAAATTGACTTCGATGGAAGAAGGAGGGTTTGTTAAGGGGTCTAGGCTGTGACATGGGTTGACCAATTGTTACTTCAACTTTTCTGAGTATGACATTAAACCCCAATCAAACAAACAAATTAAAATTTCCCAGGCCTATAATCTTGTCAGGTGCCCTTAAAGTGTTCACTTCCATGGAGGGGGGATTCGGGGTTTAGATTGTGGTTAATGCGCCATTGTCTGATCTACAAATGTTCCGAATTAGGTTTCTCCGTAGATTAATGGAGGCCCGCGGCCGTGGCGTAGTGGTTAGCGAGTGCGCTTACAAACGCTTACTTAGATGTATCGTTCACAGGATCGAGTCCGTCTGTCGACCCTCGGGTATATGAGTGAGTCACAAGATGTGGCTCCGGCAATCACAGGGGTGGTTTTTACAAGGTTTTCTCCCAGTTTTCCACCATACTAGGGCAACGAACTGATGTCAGATATGTGATTATTTCTCCACAGGTGGATGTGTTAATTGATGAAGATAAGCTGCAAGATGAGGTCAATGTTCTGACCAGGTGTTTACGGGTCAGGAAATTGTGGGTTAAATTGAACGAGGAGTCGAGCCCAATAGGTACAATATTTATATTCTTATACTGTTAATTGTATTTCTAAAGCAGAAATAAATATTCAAATATAATCACAGATACTAATTAATCTGTTTCTGGAATTGATTTAGGCAATACCCTTCAGTATTTAAAGAAGAAGAGGGGAATCGGGTTTTTATTATGTAACAGGCTTGTGGCTATGGTTCAGTAGTTCTCATACTGCCCCAGTGACTCCAGCACTCTCCATCTACCCCTCACAGGTTTCAGTTCTTCTCTTGACCTCGGGTATAGGAGGAAGTCGGGCAATCAAAGAGGTGGTTTACCTAGGTTTCTGGGCCTGCGACCGTGGCGTAGTGGTTAGTGAGTGCGCTTTCAAATGCCTACTTCGATGTACCATTCGCAGGATTGAGTCTGTCTGTCAACCCTCAGGTATATGAGTGAGTCACAAGATGTGGCTACGGCAATCGCAGGGGTGGTTTTTACAAGGTTTCCTCTCGGTTTTCCACCATAATAGGACAAGAAAGAGTATGAAGTGGACAGTCTGTCGTCATATAAGTGAAATACCCTTGAGTACGATGTTAAACCCCAATCAAACAAACAAACAAATCAAGGGGTGACCCAGAACAAATCACGTATTGCCTCTCACAGTCTTTATGAACCATATATTTGCCCTGTTCTTGTCTAGTACCTTAGACCTTGTCATTGTGTGTTGACCACTCTTGTGGCAGCAATTTAAGCGAAATAAACTTTAGTACAGCATTAACACAGAATTTACTAGAATACACTAGTCCACATTTTAAATATAGTTGCCTGTAGCCTACGAAGAGGATGTACAGGAGTTACCAGCAATAAGGTTACCAGTAACAGGAGTGATTATCTAGCCATTTGAGGCAGAAAACCTTGCACAAACTAAACATTATAGAGTTATTAAAATGTACATTTTATTATTTTTTCAATTTTTTTCTCCATTTTAAAATTTAACCGGCTGTTGAAACTGTGTCACTAAATAAAAAACCTACAATGTATCATATGTATTTGCTGTTTATTGGTAACAAATTTTAACTCATCAGTTCAACGGTCCCATTTCATTGAGCTTTATCACATTATCACGGTCTTGTCTCTCTGCATCACGATTTATAATCACCTAAATTGAGCAATTTCAGCAATTCTTTATGATATGAAATTTACATTTTCAAATTTGAATCCTATAAGCTTAAAGATTAATAACTGGCAGTACACATAGCTGAAATATCCATGATGTCTCTGTGTTGACTCTTGTATTATTGTTCATATAATCAAGGTTTCCTTCATTGGACTGGGCTGGCAAGCCATCCTTTAAATGAAATAACTTTTAAGTATGGCGTAAAACCCCATTCAAAGAAACAAACATTGTTAATTTGCAGAGATTCTCTCAGGACACAATAACTTGTTCTAGTCATTTTTGTACTAACCACCAAGTGGGTGGTTTCCTTCATTCCTTGAGCGCGGGTGGTTGGAGGGAGCTTCATGTTGCCCTGGTGCTCTCAGAGCTAAAGGGGAATAGGAAGCCTATCTGTTTGAGGTGTCTGTATTGCGTCCTGTCATTCTCCTGTATTTGTCCTTTCTGGACTTTCTTTGTTGCCAGTGGGCTATTGGGCTGGCACGTCGTCATATAAGTGAAATACCCTTGAGTATGATGTTAAACCCCAATCAAACAAACAAATCATTCCTTGAGCTGCTGCATTGTCACGTGAGTGAAATGAGCCTTAAATACCATGATAAACCTCTTTGCCGACAAACAAACAGATTATGTTCTCACCATAGATAATGCCTACCACCTAATGTCAAATCTGGACAGAAAGAAGGCTGTGTATTTTTGTGCCTATTTTCATCTATACATTGGACATAGAACACTGTTATATGTACAAATGAGCCAGGTAAACTTGAATTATCTCAAGCAGCATTTGTTTGATAACACTACCTACTGTATACACAGATTGAAACTGTAAAAGTCTAGGATTCATCCTTGATTAGTTCATGCGGCTGTTATATCAATATTTATTAGGAGGTACAGTTTATATCAATAATATTGTAGTTATATCGACCAGCCTTGTCTAGGGTCTTTGTCTGTCTATTCAATCATTCTTAGTCTTTTACATCTCAAGTTTCTAGTCCACTATTCCTGAAATAATGAGATATAACCCCGCATCATTCTGGCACTCATTAACCGTGTATTCAAAATACAGTGTTGCCATGTTTTGGGTTTTTTTGTGTTCTTTCTTCAACCATGTTTTTTTTATAACTCTGACCACTATCGCGGCAATATTAACCATGTATTCAAAATTTTAGTGTTACCACATTTTTTTTTTTTATTATCGCGGCAATAATTTTTTTACTATCGCGGCAATTTTTAACAATATTTTACAATAAGGGATAGCATTGCCTTCATCTAAAATTAAATGACATTGATAATTGGTTGGAAAGAATAAACAGGAAATTGATCGATCAATTGCAGATGATTTCCGCCGATGTATTTGATGTGATCAAGACCCCATTGTACATCCTTTGCCTCAAGTACATTCAGTTTACACGAAAATCCATATTTATTGATCGGTTATGTTTTCATTCTCTGAGAAGGTGTGGCCATTGTACGAGTATAATATTACCCTTGTATGATCAAAGAATTCCTGTCTATTATTAAACATGCTATTGATATTTTCATTATTGAAGTAGGTGTTTCGGAGCATTGATGTTTGTATTGTCCTGCATAACAATTGACACAAAATTATCTCCGTTTCAAAAGGTCAGCATGCACTCTTTAAGGTTTTAACTGGACTTAAAAGAAATAAGATATGTTAACTTCGGTAAAACTAACACCAAACCACAAATCGGTTGAAGCTTTCTGATGCCGTGGGCAACTTGAGCCAAAGGGCAATACAAATAAAGCTGATTGGTTACGGTTGCCTAGGCTCTGAATTAATAACTCTGATATATTTCTGGAATATTTCCTTGGTTTCCTTGGCTCTGTGAATTAGTAACTGATTGGTTGAGTTTGCCTTGGCTCTGTGAATTAGTAACTCTGATTGGTTGAGGTTGCCTTGGCTCTGTGAATTTTAGTAACTCTGATTGGTTGAGGTTGCCTTGGCTCTATGAATTTATAACTCTGATTGGTTGAGGTTGCCTTGGCTCTGTGAATTAGAAACTCTGGTTGGTTGAGGTAATTTCGTTATAAATCTTGTATAAGGTGCTTTATTTCAACCATTGGATAAGAAATACATGTATTACCTTTATAAGTATGATGCTAAAAACCTGAGCAATCAAATAGGTTTTGCTGCTTTGTAGAATATTTCAAGGCACAGGTGTTTTCAGTCAAGTTTTTTTACACGTTTATCTGGATGGTAAATACAGTTTCAGGCCGTTTTCTGATGCTTAGTTCTTTCACAGCTATAAAGGAGCATTTAATACATTTTCAATCTACATGTATTTCAAACTTGTCGATATATCCTTTGAAGAAATTGCTTTTTAGGTTTTTTTATTTGATCCATTCAAAATTCAAATATTCCAACATTGAGTTTTCAACTGAATACCTCAAAGGTAAAAACTTCTGAAGTTACAGAGAATAACAAATAATGCACATAGAGGCATTGTCGTATCTCATAGAATGGAGGACATCTGTCAACCCACAGAAAAACACAGCTGAAAACTCTTGAAAATAGACTTTTGGTATTTCACGCCATGTATATCTAGCTTATACTTCTTATAGATTTGCGATGTACCGTTCACAGGATCAAGTCTGTCTGTCAACCCTCAGGTATATGAGTGAGTCGCACGATGTGGCTCCGGCAATCGTGGGGGTGGTTTTTATGAGGTGTTTTCTTGGTTTTCCAACGTAATTAGGCAAGGAACAGTCTGAAGTTGACAATCCGTCGTCATATAAGTGAAATACCCTTGAGTAAGATGTTAAACCCCAATCAAACAAAGAAACAATCTTATAGATTTCTGGCTGAGGGTTGGGAGGGAGCTGTGTGTTGCCCTGGTGCCTTCAAAAGTAAAGAGAGGGGGGATCTGTTAAAGGGCTTTGTTTAAAGAGTAACAATGCTGTGTTTTCTTAGCACTGGAGGAGGATTAACTTTCCTACATTATGGAAACGCTTTACATCTATCATATGAATGACATAAGCATGGCCTTAAACACCACTCAGTTAATCATAGGTTAGGGCCAACATGAAATCAATCTGTTTGTCCTGTGATTGTCTTTGCTATTTGCCAGTGCATTCAGGTTGATTACCTTCACCCATTGGGCTGATATGCCATCATGTGAGTGAATTTCAGTGAAATAATCTTAAGTACGATGTCAGACGCCATCAAATAAACAGACATGGATTTGCGTTTTGTGATTTGCAATTTGTATCCTTGACCAGTACCTGCAGTCTTTAAGCCTTAAGTGTGGCGTTAAACCCCAATCAAACAAACAGATCTATGGATTTGTGATTTGTACCAGTACCCACAGTTTTTAGATCTTAGGTGTGGTGTTAAACCCTAATCAAACAAACTGATCTATGGATTTGTGATTTGTACCCTGTACCAATACCTGCAGTGTTTAACCCTTAAGAGTGGTGTTAAACCCTAATCAAACAAAACAGTAGTCTTAAGGTATTGTAGAAGTGTCTCTGGAATCTAGAGTCAGTGTGGCCGTATGTCAGTCCGTTATCTCTCATCACCACACACTTTACCCACTCCAGAACCTCAAGTTTAAAAACATTCTATTGGTGTCTCTCAGGGTTTAACTCAGCGGTGTATTTGAGTGCTAATGGGGGCACCAACAGCTCTAATGTAAATAGCACACTTCCATGCTGTGACTCTAATATATCATCTACACTTGTAAAAACCAACCTTTACCTTCCAAACTCACTAGAGTCGGCTAATTTAAGAAAATGTATGGTCTGTATGAGTGATTTGTTCGTGTGTTAATTGATTGGTTGATGGGTTAATTGATTGAAGACACTGTTTAACAGTACATAACGTTGCAAGAACACGAAAATTCAAGTACTGGAGTTCAAAGTGCAACAGTTTTTAATTTTTTAAATATTATTTCAGCTTTGCAAACCCATTTGTTTCTATGCTTACATGCCCGTTGATTCTGTTGAAAACATGATTTCGTGTTACAATGATTTTTTAATCTGTGTGCCAAATTCTACTTTATTTTATCTTTATAATGTGAATAACATGGACTATACTGCACGTATAATAGACTGAACAGTTGCCTACAGTATAGGCGGGTGGTTGGTGATAGTTTTGAGTGATGTGCTTAACCAATTGGGCAGGTACATATGTCCTATGAGTGAAATAACCTTAAGGTCTTGCTGAACCCCTTGGGCTCAAAATGAACCAAATTTGTTTCTGTCGCTTAGATTAAAAGTTAGGTATTCAAACTATATTTCGGTGAAAAACATAAATCGAAATTCTATTAACAAACAGTTCAATTCAAGTCTATAATTTAGCTTCCCCATGATCTAGTATACAAGTCGCAAAACTTTAATTGCCTATTTCTGGCACTTCACTTTTAAGCCAACACTACATTTTCCATGACGCATTTCTAGACAACCATTCATGGTAGAGACTTCAAATTGGTTGCATTATAAAGAGCAAGATGCGATCTAGTAAACTGTGTCTCATTTTTTATAAATTCGTCCTTGATTTCTTTTTATGTTTTCTGAAAGTTGGATTTTACATTTTTATAAGACTTTTCAAGTTGGGATAGACAAAAAAATCAACTGTGATCGATCTAATCAAAATTTTTTTAAAATGAGGCACGGTTTACTAGTTCAAGGACTATTCTACTAGGTCAACTAATCTATTGAGTCTTATCGTTATTGCAC
>JAVFBX010221287.1:0-21134 GCA_034783855.1 Mopalia kennerleyi | reverse complement strand
GGGATAACTTTTCCAAGAATGAGACTAAGCAAGGTTACTTTAACTGAAACCACACCAAAGGGGGGTAACTTTTCTAAGAATAAGACTAAGCAAGGCTACTTTAAGTTAAATAACACTAAATTGAGATTACTATTCCAAGACTAAGCACGGTTGGCTTTTGTGAAATCCCACTAAAAACTGGACTCTAAGCAACTAGCAAGTATAACTTAGGAATTCTTGACTAAACAATGATATTCATTTTTGTTCTGCATTTTTGTGATAATGTTGCACAGTCCCTTTATTTTTTGTATCAAAATCAATCAAGTATATGAAAAGTTCTAGCCAGATCTCACATATGAGCTTTGTACAACTGACACTAACACTTGCCAGATGCAAACAATTACATGTACATGTAGTACTAATGAAATAATGTCTTACATTAAAGAGGTCTTCATGAAAGTCCACCATATCCTCGAGAACAGCAATGACTTCACTTCTCTCCTCAGCCCGATCCATGTCCTCAACCACAAAGGATTTCTCTCCCCCTGTTTTAGCCTTGTGAAGAATATTGGGACCAAACAATGTGGCTAAGTTATGTGAATCCATCTTGTTACCTGGCAACTGGAAACAAATACAACACTCTATAAATACCTCAATACTTCAAAGGTGTACCAAATCTTAAAAAACTTAAAAATACATACTTCTTTTCAACAGAAGCATTCATAATTTGTTTATGTGTACTAGTTTGGTGCATTTAACGATTCTGAGAGCATGAACTTCAGCATGATTACTAAAATAAAGCTATAGATAGTTCCATAATGACCACATGAAACAATGAAGACCAACTAATCCAGACATCATTAATAGCATATTTTTAATAAATCAATGTATGTTTCAAACAATATATTTTCTGTTTGTTTTTCTGAGTTTATGAATACAAAACATCTGCATTAGTGTATTTTCATGTATGGTTCATTTGACATCAGATTTCACACTTTTCTTTCCCAAGGGTGTATATCCATGAAATCCTAATCAATGTGATACTTCCTGGGTGTTTTGATCTCTAAGGCAGATCACATGTATCAGGTAAAGTGGTTCTGTTTTCATTTGTTGTTTTGAAGTCTGGAGCATGCCTGGTATGTCTTTGGATTGGAGGCTATTACCATATGATAATAGCGTCAAGCGATCTGTGAAAGCTTGGTAACTTTCCTCTCGCGTTATCAAACCACTCTCAGCCAATCAGAATGTGCAAGAATGGGATTATGTTAATGATTAAGATATGTATGCTGATAGTGTTTATGGTTGGGTGGTTAATGGATCGAACTGATATATCAGATAGTGCTGAGAGAAACACTTAAATATCCACAGAGGCAGCCAGGTAAACGACTTCCTATACTGAATAAAACTTTTAAAAGCTTCTTAATGCTAAATTAAATAAGAAGTTTTGGGTTCCTTTTTTTTGTGTGTTTAATTGTTCATCTTGTTTAAATAAAAGTTTCATTTTTCGATTGTTGTTAAAGTTCTGTTTCCAAATTATCTATAATACTGCATTATGGTCCATTTAGCACATATACCAAATGACTTGCATTGTTGTTACACATCAACTTTCCAATACTTACTGTAAGCCTTTCTTTATTTATTTAAGTAACTAGTTCTATTTGTTTACTTTTGTTGAGAAAGTTTAGGATGGGACATCCAACCTGACATCTATATTTTTTGTTGACTTTTTATTCAGGTAATTGTTTTCAAAATTGTCCAAGTTCTACAGGGCTATGTATCCAACTTTGAGAGTATGTTTATAAACAATCTTGTCTTTTGCATATACATTTAAAGTTTCCCAAACTACATGTACATAATTGTTTCCACTCTGTTACACATAATTTGCATATTTACATCTCTATCTCCCATTCTATGTGATTGATGATGTAGGTCAGTGTTAATACATACAGCTCTTTCTTCTTACTTACACATAACTTTTTTTCACTTATTCAGACAACAGACATGCATAGCATTTTACAACACAATTAATTCCTTCAACAAATCCCTGATAGTTATCAGTCTTAGCCTTTAATCTATCAGATGTCAATTATGTGATAGGATTAAAGCCAACACAGGCCGTTTGTCTAACCGAGCATGTTTGGGTACAATACATACACAGATTCAGGTGATCTCATTCAAATAAAAGAGCCTTAATTGAAAAATAGTTTCATTAGAGACTATTTGAACTAAAGGGAATTGCTATATCTGAAGTCATGTGCAATATGTTGTGAGTATGGGAAGATTGAAGGCTGGCTGTTACCACATCATCAAAACAAAGGCTGTCACTGTTGAGTTAGAATGGAATTTTAATGTCTATTTTATTTGTTACAAAATGATTTACACCTAAATTGTTTTTAGATTAACCTCAATTATTTATGAAATGTCTATAAGGTTGATTGCTTGGTGTTTGACACCATGCAAAGACCAGTGGTCTGTGTGCTCCCTGTTTCTTCCATCTTACTGCCGCCTTTATAGCGCCTTGGACTAAAATGTACTGTACTGACTTACCCTCTGACCATGCTCGTCAACTGTATCGGTGGAATGTTCAACAACTTTATTGAGAAATCTAAGAAGAGCCCAGAGTGTGTCCCTGTTTGGAACTGGTAACAGTGCCACCAGCATCTTCACTGATTGCGCCTGCTTTCTGCTATCATATAAATCTACAAGAAAAATTTTGAGTAAATAAAATGGGTGGCTAGCAGTTTACAATGAAGAACAGTGGAAAATAATAGTATTTAACAAATTCTCTGTACATTAATCACAAAGTAAAGCAAGACAAGACTGACACTTTTGTTGATAAAAAAAACTAGCACTTTTGAGTTGCAATTAAGTGTCAAAGGAACTGGATCTAGCACAGACCACTTCAAACCTAACTGTTCAAGGGTGAATGGAGCTCAGCATCTTTAGTTTATTATCTTGTGAAGATATTCTGAAACGTTTTTTCTGTTAGTTAAACAAACTGTGAGAAGTAAACCTGTTAATATGTTTACACACTCACTTCTTGTGGCGACGAAAGGTGAGTAGAGGTCTCTGGTTAACAAGGGCTCAGGTAAATCACGGAAATATTCCTTCAGCAGTGCAGCTACATCATTAGGGTTATGCTGCTCCCCCAACTTCACATCTTTACCCCAGTCAAACTCATCCCTCATCTACAAAGACAAATTCAATAAACTTAAACAACCATAAAGAACAGAGTTGTTCAGTATTTTAAAATTTCTGATTGGTTTGTTTGTTTGTTTGTTTGATTGGGGTTTAACATCGTACTCAAGGGTATTTCACTTATATGCCAACGGATTGTACACTTTACACTGCACCTTACCCTATTATGGAAACCTGGTAAAAAACACTTCTGCGGTTGCCTGACCCACAACGTGTTACCTCATTACCTGATGGTCCACAGGCGCACTCGATCTTGTGAACGGTACATTGAAGCAGGATTAGTAAGCGCCTACGCTATCACTAAGTCACATCCGTTTGTTTGATTGGCGTTTAAGGACATACTCATACATGTATGATAAAGGATTGCCTATTTCACCACAGTGGAAAATGGGAGGAAACTGTGACAGACAGGCCTAAACCCCTGAGCATTAGATTGAAGTATGATCAGTAGAACGACACGCTAACCACTGAACCAGGGCCCTCTTTAAAATCTGAAGATACATTCCCATTCAAAAACTATTGCTAACGTGTTCTCCAGTAAACCAATATCCAGGACACCAAAAATACAATTCATTTGTGAAGGTTTACCATTACAAAGATAGCTGCTGATGACATTTCTGTGCGAATCAAAAGTGTAAGTAATGGTTGGTTCATTGGTTGGATAAATTGATTGATTGATCAGTTTATTGATCCATTGATCACTGTTTACGGCTGTGCTTAAACTAAGATTCGTATTTGACACCAATGTACTCCGACAGGAAAGTGGCAATAATATATAAAGCATTTTAACAGGGTGGAAAAAATAATGTTCCCCCATTGCAAGAAAAGACAATGTGTGTTTGAACCATATTGCCCTTAGCCAGGGGAGGGGGACTATGTAATTAATAGATTTTGGGTTTTAAAAAAGGTTATATTCCATGTAGTTTTTGAACTCCATGGATAAGTAAAACAATGTTACAATTTTAAAAGTAGCATGAAACTATGTATTACATTTGTTTGTTTGATTGGATTATGTATAAGAACACTAAAACAAGATATCAACTGTTGAGCTGATACAAAGTAAGTGAAATACATATAGGGATACTGCAAAACTAAAGCTAAACAAACAAGTTTGAAAATATTAATGCTGAGGTATTAATCATATCTTTGTTGTTATTTTTTTATATTTTAAATCTGTTTTATATGACAATAGATAGCTTGTTTAATTTAATTTAATTTAATTTAATTCTTTATTTATTTTAAGAGGATTAGCCTCGGCTGAGGGCCACTAGGGCCTCTCCTCAACAAACATAACAAAATGAAGTGACAATTAGTATACATCATGGGATTAAATACAATCAATATTTTGAATAACTTACTAGTTTAGTTTAGTTTTGTTTGATTTATGTGGTACTCAAGCATATTTCACTTAAAGCAAGAGGGTGTATGAGTGCAGCCAATGGCTGAGAAAATTTGACATGGTCCTACCTGTTTTGTTCTTTTCTTTGTTGTCCCAACTCTAAAAATTCCCAGAGTTCTCAAACCTGTCAAAATAAGATAAAAATAAACAGTTAACAATAAATACAATGCAGAATCTTTGATTGAAGTGGACAGAAGCTCATACAAGTAACAGAGTCAGTTTACAAGGAAATACACATAAATAGTTTAATTTAAGTTGATAAACTTTACATGTATATTATAGATGATGTGAGTAAACATATCAATAATATATGTATGCTGACAGGTGTAGATATGGAGTTAAGAAGAGCAGTTTAGTAAACACAACAGGTGTCTGGGTACGCAACAGGCATTGCAGAATACAGGAACTTAAACCATGCCAGGCACAGATCAGTTTAATGCAGGAGAAAATGTTCACTAGATTTTGAAATTAGGCTTCCACATATCGGTGTCCAATTGGAATCCCCCACTAGGTGGATAAACAGCTGTCATCTGAACATACATGTTACTATCAAAACCCACTAAACTTCCACCTATTTTATGACTGGGAGTTTTATTTACATTTATTTACCTACTGTCAGAACACACATAGAACTTAGATCCTACATACTGTTTACATATAAAGTGCCAAGAATGATGCAATGTTATGAGATTTGGTGAGAGGAGGTAACAACACAGGGGTACAGATAGAATACTTAAAAAACTAAGATCCATTTTCAAAGACCAATAAAACTTTTTCAAAGATGGCTTATTTTGATATGTCCCTTGACATCTGTTGGTTTTTGTTCAAAAGCACCACATGTGTAGTCAAAGAACATAAACAAAACTGCATGAATTCATAGTTTACAGGAAATCTTTGATCCATAATTTTATTTAGTTTCAAAAGAAAATATTACAAAACGAAAAAATTAGATTTAGACAGTTTCAATAACAATTGGGATTGGAGTATATGAACGTAAGATAGTCTGTTGGCAGATGCAGAAAGAACGAGACAAAGAGAAATTGTGCAGTGTTTTAAGGAGCTTTTTTGCGCGGATGGCCCGGTGGGGATCTGTCTGAGTCATTAAGCTAAACTTGGCTGGGTGCCACTTAAACATGCACCAATAACTCTATCTACTGGGTAATCAAAGGGCAACATAGTACCCCCTGAGGCAAATATTATATAAGACACTTCTGTCTGTAGATAAAGTAGACAGTTCAGTGGATATTTTGAGGGGAATGTTACATAAGACAGGCTACAGGCTTCAACAACCCTAGACCAGGATAAATACACCAAGCCAAGACAAGGTTTTAAAAACACAAAAATCCCACATTTATTGGTACATTAGTTGACCTTTATATCAGATATTCTGTTCTTCTAGAATAAATTAAACTACCTGGATATACTGTAAGTTTGTTAATTAGTTTAGGGTTAAAAGATTCCTATTTGAATGACACAAAGTCTATTTCATTGGGTTGCATATATGCCAGTCTGGCAGCATAATTGGTGCACCAAAAAAACCCCACCAATCTTGAAAAAGTCACTAGATCAAAAAGCATAAGTGCAGGGGACGAGCACGGAGCAACAAGCCAAAGTGTCGGACTTAATGGCTTAAGACCATACAACTAATGAATTGATGTCTCAATTCAGGAAATGATTTAGAGCCATCAGCCATAGTCAACAATCTGCTTGACGTATTATGGAGTCTGTAAAAATGACAGTTTGTGTCAAATTTAAAACACATAAGTTTTTGATCGTTGTCTATTAGAATATTTAATATATTTACGTGATGAAATTTGGTTAGATGAGAGTAAAGTGTGGGAAAACTTACCATAAGTTTCCAGATGTTTGAAGCATGTTTTCACAATCTGTGGTACCTGGGGTAGAGTGGTTTTGAGATGTAGCGGGGTATCTTGGTTACTCAGAGATAAGGAGAGAGCATCCAGTAAACCAGACTGATATTTCCCACTCTCTGACTCGGATAAAGAATCAGTGCTTACTGCTCGATTCTACAAACAAATTAAAATAATACAGTCTATATTTTGTTATAGTGTGTATTTCTAATCGCTTAGTTTATACCATTTCTAAATTGGCAACACTGAAATGAGTGAACCATTCTTTTTTTGTGGAAGACGAAATAGACATACTTCTTGTTCGGCTACATATTTGATTAAAATAAGATTACATACATTTAGCTAGTATTGTATTTTTGCCATAGATAAGTCTACAATAATGATTGCTTACATATAACTTTAAACAGAGTATAGAACTCAAAACATAAAGTACATCCAAAAGGGAATCAGATCAGAATTAAAGCTACGTTAAGCAAGGGTTTGAATGTTAATAGTCTCACCTTGTCCTGGCCTTTACTTCTTGAACCAACCATGTTTCCATTGAAGTTAGCATTGTCAATAGAGTTCACTGATGAATTGCTGGATTTTCTGTCAAATACAAGCAAATGTCTTTTATATTACCACTACACACATATAATTAGTTCTCATAAAACAAACTTGGTTACATATATAGGTCTAAAATATAATTATTTTTGTGTCTATTTTTTAGAAAGTGGATATCAACAGTGTTTTTGTTATTTTGGGATAACACTTTCTTAGTTTGAACCTTCTAGAAGGTTGGGTGGCTGAATGGTTTCAACCTGCAAAATTTTCTTAACTAGAATATCTTCAAACTAAGAAAGTGTTATCCCAAAATAACGAAAACACTGTATATAGGTCTTACATTGAAAGAAAAAGAAGATATGTGGGAATATTGACAAGATAGAAAGTGTTTAAAATGGGCTCATTTCCCCTAGATCACATGGGGTTTTGTATAATCATATTTCCGTTGACCATGTAGAGTCCCACTATTTCCCATGACCCTGTCATTAATGTACTTGCTTTGTGATTAACATTGAACATTGGTATTTAAGATATATATTGAGTTTGTCTTGTAGGTTTTGAGAGACACATTTCATATACCAGCCTCAAATTCCAGAAGACATCTTGGTATTTTCCTTATTTAACCAGGGTTCAGCTCTGAAATTTTCCCCATACATTAAATCAGACTGATTGGACTGATCTACCATTGAGACAAACACTAGATCCATGGGACAATAGAAAATAGTGAAATTTGAAATGTTTGCATACCTCTGGTGGGGAGCCAGTGGAATGGCTTCAGATCTAGATAACCGTCTCTTGTGTAACTCCAGGTCATTGGCAACACACTTTGCTATTGGAATCCCAAATACTAAACCCAATGAACGAGAATCTGAAAAGATGAGATGTTTTGCGGTCAGATGATAAGAGAAATAACGTCGGGAAGGTTTTGTAATAATATAGTGTGTGTTTGACTGAGATATAATAATAATAATATTATGAATATTTGGGGTATATCAATTGAACACCCTATAGGTTGGTGCCAAACTACTTTTTTTATTTACTAATGCAAGAGACATGAAAACACATTGCAAACATTACTGTAACTTGTGGTGTCTAAAAGTCATTAAAGATTTAGGGTTATGTAAGCATTGCTCCCTAATTCAGAGCAGTAATCAGATTAGATGAAGTACATAGAGAATCCCATCTGCTGAGAGCTCTAGCTCAAGTTAAGCACTGATATACTCCATAAAAGACAACTAGGCCAACTTTTTCCCATGCAATTTATAGTTGATTTAATAGCAGTTTTAAGTTAGCTGAATTAGAGGGGACTGATAGAGGTAATGGATATAGTAATAGGTAGATGGAGTACAGATGTCCCAGTATCAGGCAGATACAATGACCAGACCACCCTGTACACAGAATCTCAATTCTGGCATATCTTTAACACATTTCCTGGTAAAATTCCCCCATTACCACCTGTAAAACACACCTGTCTCATGAATAATTAAACTTATTGGATTTATCAAGAGGCTTTATCTGCAAAATTTTAGGACCGATTTAAAAAGGATATAAGCAGTTTTATCTGGCTGATCTGCATTCAAAATGGACTCAATTTAATTGGCTTTCTGTCTAGACAGGTCTATTGTTTCGAGATCAAATATTTTCCCAATATTTGAAATTAAATGCGAGGTAATTTAATGCAATCCCTCCAAACAAAGTGTTTTAGTCAATTTGCTGAATTACAAACCTATGAAAACTGTTGAGACTTTGTTTCTGCATATATTATCTTATTGGATCTTGCACTAAAATGACAAACGTTTTATGCCCAAGGGCTTTGTTCTTCAAGAATGTGTTTTCAATTAAACAAGTGTTTTATTCACAATCTGGTTATTTCTCAGTTTCTGATGCCCAAATAGCACATGTTGTCTGTGGAAAATTGTGCGGTGATGGATTTCAGCCCTATGATGCTCATATTTGTTATGATCAATCTGACATTTATACAATGGACCAGAGTGAAGTTTGTTCATTTGCAATAATCCCAGGATGTATAGTGCTAGAACTCTCTCATGTATCTATCTACCAAAGTGTAGATATATTAGGCAGAGAGATTGAGAAAGCAGCAGCCTGTCAGACTTGCTGAAGATAAACTCTGGTGCTTGTCAGCATACAGATGGTTGTACTTGATACACACCTGTACAACATTGCACATAGTAAACACACACGGCTTCTATATAAACCCATTAGAGATTGTCGATAATCACACACTCTTATTTCACATTACTCTGGCAAATGGAAAATGCCACATGAGAAAGATTTAGGACACGGAAACAGTTGTTCTATTTACTGTCAATTATGTTTTTATAAAGAGATTAATGTTTTTACAAATAAATCAATTTCAAAGTCGTTGGGAGGGCTGAAGACAGAAAATAAAAACATTTGTTCAATTTATTGATCTATTCATGGTTATAAAACAAACATAAGCCACAAACCTCCTTATTACATTAAAAAGAACAGAGAGATGGCTTACATCTCCTATTACTTTAAATTCATGGAATATTCTGCTGGTGCTTTATCGTAGGAATCTTCCTACGCCTTTACCTTACGATGTTACACAGTCAGTTTTTCAGTGTTCTAGTGAATTGTTCGGGTTCTCTGTTTAAAAAGTATTAATCACTTTAGAACAACGAAACAGGAAGACGAAGCGGCTGTATCACATATATTGAAATGCCTACATGTTTCTTCAGGTACCCAAATAGAAGTTCTGATAAGTAACCAGTTTATTATGGAATGATCACTTTCTTTCCTTCATTAAGTTTAATATTAAGATAAAATACGTGGGAAGTTTATTATTTTTAAAGCACATTTTTCTCCCAGTTTAAAGACACATACAGCACATTTAGCCTTTGAACTATGAGCAACAGTCACCAAACTGGGAAATGATACCCACAGTGTACCAATCAGGCATGTATCTACTGCTGGAATAGAGAGTAGGTGCTCAAACTTGCATCATTTACTTTATTTTCTATATTTTTCTTTGTTAATTTTTCAGCCGTTCCAAATAGCTATGTGTTATCGGAGCCCAGTGAAGAATTCCACAAGCCAGTGTTTAATAACTCCTGGCAATCAGCAAACCCCTCAAAGATGCAGTGTATTCCAAATATTGTTTACATCAAAGTTTGTTTAGACAACATCTTTTGGCAGACTAGGCCATATTTTAGGATGTCGGATACACAAAATCTAACACTGTACTTTATGTCGGAAGCCTGTAACCCCAGCCTCCAAGACCGCATATACAGGAACAGCAAAGAGGAATGGTTCAGAATTTCTGGTATGTGACTTAGTTAAATTTCACTTATAGAATTACCTGGAGTTCAACAAACCCATACATAACTAACATCAAACAGAAAACTATGTATGTATCATGTTTATATACCTTCCGGTTTGGATGCACCAATCTAAACCAGAGCCAGGAGGATCTATATCAGATTGCAGGCATGGTACTTTAATGAGACTAATTAGCACCTTGGTTCCTGTCCAGTTTTAAGTCTTAATGTCTTTAATAACTCAGATGAACAAGTTTCATCAGAGATTGAAGTTTTATTGGTACAAGGTGTTTATAAAAAATCATCGTATATATACTATCGAAAAGGTATACTAAAAATATATACCAAAATGATTTGTTATTAAGACTTTTGGTTGGATTTAATTACTCAGACCAACAAGTCTTACTGGTTGTTTTGATGGTGGATCTTGGTTTTATGTTGGATCTAGTTTTATTGGTAGATCTAAGAAATTCAAATAAACAAGTCGTATTGGTAGATCTTAATAATGCCAAATGAAAGAGTTTTACATCTAGATATTAATCATTGAGGTAATCAAGTGTTTTGGTGGATCATAATGACTCAAGTGAAGTCTTATCGGTGGATCTAAATGATTTTATTGAACAAGTTCTATTGTTGGATCACCATGGCGCAGGTGGATTGGTGAGTCTAAATGACTAAAGTGAACAAGTCTTATAGGTGGATCTAAATGACTTTGTCGTATTGGTGGATTTAAATGACTCAGGTGAACAAGTCGGTGGATCTAAATGACTAAACAGGCCTTACTACCATTTAATACAATTCGCATAGTGGAAACAATACAAACTGTAGCCGAAGTTGTAGGTTTAATGTAGCAAGTATGTGAATCCTCAAACTCCTGAGTTAGCTTCATTTAAGGTTAAAAGTTGAGCTGTACTTTTAAGACTAGAATAAATATAGCCACAGCTCCATCCTAGTCCGGCACAGAATGTAGTCTTTTGTTTTGGACGATCCCTCACAAAGGGGCCGTCTATATTATAAGTAAACCCTGGTATATGTCTTGTGTAATGTGGGCTATAATTATAAGGAATGTGTTAACAGATATAAGATAGATGATCGGCTGTCAATGCAGAGGGAAACAGTCCCCATACAAGCTGTTCTTGTTGTTGTTGAGAATACAACAATAGCTGAACCTATCACTAGCAAACAATGTTATCGGATACTGTGCTACACCAATCAAAATGCAAACAGCTAGCACCTGCCAGTAAGATTCTGATGCGGTGCCAGACAAATCTGAGATGTCACTGTGTATCAAATACAGCTAGCCAGTCACAGAAAACAAGGAAATGTCAGAAAGCATTTAGTTGCGAGATATCAAACTAGATAGCACAACTCTGCTGGTTTAAATCCTATTATATTATATCGGTTGTTTCCTGGTTCAAACGGCTCAGTTTAAACAACAGCGCTTCCACTGGGCGCGAGTACAGGGCAGCATGTTCGGTCTATAAGCCAAATAATATTATAAAGCCGTTTCCTATAGCATCTATTCTGCTTTTAGCTTCACTTAACCTCGATTGATTGATTGATAAATTGGTGTTTTACGCCGTGCTTAAGGGTATTCACTTCTATGACGGCGGTGTATTCCAACAATAATTGACACTACCAGAATGTTATATCTGGGATATGTGAAACGTTTCCATAATGTTGGAAACTTAATTTTCATCCAGTGCTAGCATTGCTACTCTTCTACCCTTAGCCAGATAGAAGGGCCAGATGAATATTTTGAAAGAACAGTTAAATTTGGTAACACAGTCGACACATGAGGAATTAGGATACATTCCTTTAAATTTAGCAAAATTACTACAAAGACCTTCGGAAGAATAGATACTAGAAATCTGGATGGGAATATAGAAATTCGAGTAAATACGAAATTACGCAAATTCTGATAAAGTAGGCTTAAGCCATAATTGCACATGCATACGTTTTTCAATATTGGTAGACTTCATCAGTTTTGCTGCATCAACCTTACAAAAATTATATGAAGAAGCTAATCTAGAATACTGATAAAATTCAATGACTTAATCCACTAAAACAAATAACTAAGCCTACCTCTTGAATCTTTTTCATCCTGATTTTCTTTTAAGTTATCCAATAAAGTGCTGAGGTTGGCTGAGTGAGACTTTCTCTTTAACATCTTCAGTACTCGCTTTCCTCGTTTCGCTTGGGTTGTTTCTGTTGTGGGAGAAATACTAATGATCAAATTCTCATCCAAGAAATACATTTCAATATGACTACCGTGATGAAAAACGAAAAAGTTAAATAAAAGACAATTAACCGTACTTGAGTAACTTTACGATAACACTTTCTAGTTTGAAGACAATTAGCCAATGAAGTAAACTCTTGACAAAATTAAAAACCCATTTCTACAATGTATGTTTGAATATAGATGGCGTGTTCATTATTTCGTGAGCCGTTCATACAAGGATATTTCATGGACGTTTTAAATTTTGCAATGCATTAGGTCTGATAGGTTTTGTTACCAAAAGATAACTGAGCTAGATATAGAAAACTTACCTTTTGGTATATTTATTTGGCACCCCAGGTTCATTCCCTGGAGTTTGGCTAAAGCTATTTTCTGTAAAGTTAATCGTTCCTTCTCGGAGAGTTGTAAGAGGCTGGTTCCCTTCAATGTGACTCGGCGTCCACTCATACTACACCATGTACACGAACCCTGGGAGAAAAGGATACACATTTGAAATAAATTTGTCACATGTTGAAATTTATTTTTATACGATTAATTACGAAGTTTTCTGATGTAAGTGATTTTTATATACTGTGATGATCAGAAGGGTTAGGAAATCGATGATGTTCTATGATTCTTGATCGCTCGGAGAATACTATTAAATGTAAAGCTAGCTAGACTGACTTAACTGATACCGAAGGAACCAGCGGTAGCTAACTAGATCTAAATCTAAAAATATTACACTAAGAAATCGGTGTTTGTTCGCTACATCCAACCATATTTATTTATTTTCGTCTCTTATTAGTTATTTACTTACTTCGTGTTTGCGAAGGCTTTAATAAAGGACAAATACAATTGCATATATTCACCGAAATATATCCATAACTATATTTTCAAAAATGCATAGAGGGCCTCCTATTGTTGAAAATTATAACGTTCGGGTAGAAACCAACTAAATCTGTCTTTTACGTGTTAAATGGCTTGCTTGTCCTATTAATATAAGAGCATGTGGACTCTACACTAACATGGTGTATAAACATATCTGTTGACTATGAAATTGACAGAGGCGACATGTTGGTGATAAAGAAGCTATAAATCGTATCAGCTCAGTCAACCAGCTACTGAAATTTATTCTAGAGCCATTAAACAAGCTAAAACCAATTTGGAGAGTTAATTTATTTTCTAATTAATTGTCTTGGCGGTGAGTAAATGCAGTGATGATAAGATAGGTCAACGATTTGTGTATAAAGCACATCTTATGAGAGACCGCTCTCATCAGTAACGTCAACCAGTTACTGTATTAGAGACAATTCGGGGACTATTATAAATGAGCTCGCTGTTTCTTATTTTGCCATAATTCTTGTTACTATTGATACATTCCAAAGACTAAAGTAACATTTCTTCTCGTCAACTACCTACAATATGCATGGTTTCATAACCAATATGGGACATCTTGTTTAGACAGAACCCGATTTCAGCAGCTATAGCCCCGTTAAGAATGTGTGGTAATGCTAATCCGCAAATCCTCAGATTAACCGCAAGCTGCATTGTGTACACTTTACGTATTTGGGTTAAACGGATTTCACCTGTAAGACGCAAACAAATGGAATGGAAAATTACAGAAATATCTTTACAGATATTTGGAAAATTTTTGCTTATATTTTTGTATAAATACTGATTGGCGACCAGGTTTTGAAAAGTCGGTTAATATATTCATGCTGCAGTAAATTTCCATATGGTTGGATAGATTTTAAGGTCACGCCGAATATGGCCCATATGAATACCGGCAATTTTCAAAGTCTTCTTAAAGTTCTTTTTGACCAAACTTCCCATCAGATTTAGTTTCTTCCGGGTTGCATAAATGTTTTGTCTCTTTGTCCTACTTAACGTGTATATATATGTTTGTACCTCCTCAATATTTCAGATTACTGGATTTACTCAATAACACAATATATAGGCTGTACATATTAACTTAAAATTTGCATATGAATGCATGTTAACAGGCCAACCAGGGTTTGGTTTACTTTTACCTCATTGAACACGAATTTCTATGGATGAGAAGGGACTCTTCCAATGACTACATTTTCCACATTTATTTACAGTTAAAGGAGCCAGTTGAAGATTTCAACCCTTTCATATACAAATTAATATGAGAGCTGAAATGAAATATTGCCGTTTTTATTGCAATGTGCGCAAGGGAATTCTTAGTTGGCTTTTGTTACTCTTTAATACACTTACATTGCTGATTCGTTGTATTCATTGTACCCAGGCAATATACCTCAATCACATTTAAAAGAAAGTTATGACCCGCTAGAAGAGAGGTATATACAATTCATGAACAGTATGCCTAGTTTACACATATTTTAAAGTCCATTTACTAGATTCATTTATATATTCGTGTTTCGTTGAGAAATATACGTCCCCCTTACTTGTTCAAAAACGCAAAAAAACCCGAACACAATACAAAAAGAAAAAAAAAATATACCCCATAGGGTCTATATTCATTTAGTTGAATATTTATGTCGGTATTTTTATTGTAGGGAAAGAAATTTTGCTTACATGGTTTATTGGCAAAAAATAAACAGCCTGTTATGTAAACCAACACTGATACTGTGAACAACAGATTAAATGCTCTCAGTTATTGTCTTTTTATCATTATGGCCATAACAAAACATTTTTTTTTAAAAGTCTTTATTGTTTTGGCATCCTGCATTCGTTTCCATTGATAATATAAAGAGAGAAGCTTGGAAGTGAGCCTTACAAGGGGTTGGTCGTCCGCCACATTTCCAATGATGACGCGAGAAGTTAGGGGGAACAGTCGGGTAAAATAATGTTTTTATACACTCTACTATCGAATTCCTTCAGGGATTATTGCCATTATACGGTATAATCTTATTAGGATTTGAGCATCCATATAGTTAATCTATGCGCGCAAAATCTGTTCACTGGAGGTTCACCAGATGTATCAGAAGTGCATTTTGACACTGGTCATAGTCAGAGTGTCGCCTAATAAACCTGTCGACGGGTTAGCGGTAAGTGGAAAAACAAACAGTAGCTAAATGAACAGTTAAAGCCGTATGTCCATAATCAAACATTGAACACGACTTCTAAAAGCATGTAAACGGTAGCTCGTCCAATAGCTCCGAGCTATGTGTAATACAAACACCAGCTGTGACTCGGTTGTCGAAGGTGGTCAGCGGACGGACGGATTGCCAACTATGATACATAGTTTACAATAAAGACAATATGTCAAGGGCTTCTTGTTGGACAATGCTGGGGTTGGTCTTGGTTGGAAGTTGTTTAATGTGACCTAAGAGTTTGTCTACACACTGCTGGCGATTATCCATGCTCGGCTTGCGACAGGATATTCTATTGTCTCTATATTTGCTATTATGTTACAAGTAATAATGCTGCAGATTAAAACGTGTTTTTCTGTCACCGGACACTTGACAGCCTCAGCTAATCTTAATACAGCCGTTGATTTAACAGAAGTTAAAGTGGTTCTTTTTCATAACGTGTCACTACAAGTGATAAAATCCCGTGTCTGGCAACTAGCTTAACACAAGAGTTACTAAATGAAATATAAACATTGCCCTAGGCTATTGACTACAAAAAGCACTAAACTGTATTGTAGATGTGGGAAATATTTCAGGTATAGCCAGACTTCCAATTCGCCAAAAGGTAAAAGCCAAACAAATATATGTGGACAAAAAGGCAAGCACAAGGGAACTAAACTTCTCAATTAAAATTTAGACGTTGTCAGATACATACTAATTCTGTTTTCGTAAAATATATAAATCGATTAAATGCAAACACATGGAAATGAATCGGCAGGATCAGATTAAATAGGCAAGTGTCTGGAATTTTCTTTTTATAATTTATTTCTTTGTCGTATCGAAACAGCACAACCAACTGGGTACTGTCACCCGATCGACTCGGCCAAGAATTCGTTGGTTTATTTCGATCTGTTATTTATCAAAACTCCCATTATATATTTAGCATGTGAATTGGTCCAAACTATCGGAGTATATATATGTACCACGTAAACAATGAGATCCATGACATGCTTTATTACCTGTGAGATATAGCAGATTTAACATCCGGGCGATTTAATGAAACGTGAAAAGGCTGGATTTATCAATGGAGCCTACGGCCGACCCGAAGGAAGGTCTTCAAATCAGATAATTTATCACAGACATGCTCGGTGTATAAAATGTAAGCATATGATATATATTTAAGCATGTCTCATATTTAAAGAAAATTATTACAACAGTTCTTGGTGTTTTCACAAACGCCTTTTCGTCGAAATATAAATGATCTTGGCATAACAATATAATATTTGATTTGTTTGTTTGTTTGTTTGACTGGTGTTTCACGTCGTACTCAAGTATTATATTTTAAAACATACTGAACATTTGTTAATAATAACAAGAATAAAATAAACTGGGTTTGACATAAGTGACAAAAGTACAATAGGCTTCACGGTGGCATGTTTCTCATTTTTATTATTTATCAACTAGTATTATGAAGACTTTGTATTTACTTCAGTGTTGAACAAGGCTAGAATATGATGACATTGACCACCATATACACAATCTATTCCAACACGCTCCTAGATTGTTACATACAGTTTATACTACAAACACTGTCTTAATTTAGTCTGAATTGAAAAATTTACATTATTATTATAATAATAATAATCATCATAAAAAGTATACGCATAATTGTTTTGTTCGATAGTCCCAATATACAGACGTTAATAACTTAACATGCAAAGTGTGTCAACACAAAACAGCGTATATGGAATATGTTTAGGACCTAGAAGCGTTTTTGTTAAAGCAGAATACTTAAAACAAGAAGTCTAGAGTATGCAATTTTGTAAACCTATAGCTAAAAAAACTGAACATACTATAAACATTTGTAGAACCAATCCAGTGCCAAGTAAACACAAAACATGAGTAAAAATGTATGACAAGATATTTCCAGTGTCATATTTATACCAGACCCAGATGAATAATCCCGTAGGGTTCAATTTTATCATGACCAATGGTTACAGGTTTGTTCTTCCCGATGATAGATCAGAGAATATATTCTGATCGCATTGACCAAATTACAAACCACTTGTACTATGCCCTTGGTTAGACTATATATCTATTGTGGATGAAATCCCCACGAGTCTCTGTTTACATATAAAGTATATATCTGTTCCCATACTGGATTATCATATTCAAGTTAATGCGACAAGGATTATCGTTTAGTTCGTTTGTATAAAGGCTAGTCCAAAAACAAAAGACTATAATATAACTTCTTTTGTGCGATATGCTTGTTCGCCAAACCACTCAGCCAATTGGCTGAAGTCAAAGTAACGGGTAGGAGAGTGACACAGCCTACGAAGCTGAAAGCAATGAAATAATACCCCCCCGCCCAGGATGTACCCTCCCCCCAGATATGGTATGATATGAAACACTCTGAATGAGACTTGGTAATTTGAAAACACCCATTTGTCTGATCTATATGTCAATCCTACAGACGCACATTTACAATTCCTTAAACTAGCCAGAAAACAGACAACATTAACTTGGATACAAAGCGTGTCACTTTAGCTAAATTGAAATTATATGGTAACAACACAACTTTTGTCCGGCCTGCTCTAATTTAATTTACGCGCTTAAGTGGAATGATGAGTTTTATTTATCTATTCTATTCACATCTGACAACACGGGGTAATTTTCTATCATTACTAGTGGAGATTTATTTTTAAAAAAATGTGGGTATAGTATAAACCTGGTTATTGTTCCTTTCTGAACGATGATGATACTCGCCGGAGGAATTTGTTCTACATTTTCATCAATGTGGGCTTGTGGGTTTATATATATGTCATGGTGAGTTACCGAATCATGCCTGGCCACCTGGTGGTTAAAACAATAAACCAAGTAGGCTAATTCCGGCTAAAAACGGTCAGGTTCCGCAATATAGAAATTTCTGCGGATAGAAAAATATTAGCTTCCGTTTGCACTCGATACAGAGTCCCAAGGGTATTGTGACCCAAACATTAAATGCCATGTGTTTAATATTCCCGTCAGTACACATACGAATAGAAGGGTCAGGTGTAGCTTGTGGCGGGGATGGGGTAAAGGCAACCCTATTAAACAATGTGACAAGATAAGGTTTAGTTGTAGACATATCCAGATTGAAATAGGATCTAAACAGTCCACCCTGCATAGTTATGTTACATAGTTAAACAATCATTCCATGTCAAGTGTCATATTCCAATTAGGTTGCATTGACAAAAATAGCAAAGTCCTGCATGTAGGTTTGCTGGCTAAAGTTTATTCGGTATATAAGCTTACTGGGCTGGAAAATCCTTCTCAAGTTTTACGTATATATCTATATATGTAGTGATGTAGAGTTGACGCAAAGGACACTAGCCTTTGAAATTATATAAGTGTGGTGCAGTTAAACCAATGACCTTTTCAAAAAGTACAAATTAAAACTTTAAATGAAGCACGCATCATGTGTAATAATTTTTTAAAAATAACAGCATAAAGTTTGTTCTTTGTGTGTAGAGCATATAATAATAATGAAATTCAATTTTACTTGCGGGGAAAAACAGTTGAATGAAAAGACTTTAATAGCGAACTTTAATAACAGTTAATGTTAATAGCGAGTAATTGGAAAACACTGTATGCTTATTGTCTCGACATCCATCAACGAGGGCAAAAAAGTAGTTTTCTTTATATTTCTAAAGGGAGTACTTGTCTATAAAGTTATTGTCAAAGAGGTTCTGTATGTATCAGATTCTTATCAGAGTGGGGTTGGCATTCATGAGGTAGAAATAATTGGCTACACTGAGTGACAATGTGTCCTTCGGTGTGTTTGTTTAACTGTTCTTCAAGAATGGCGACTAACCACAGGCCAGTCAGTGTCAAGGTGATAGTACTCCTGGATAGGGGGATAAACAAGCCCCGGCTACCAGCTGTATTACATCATGAATGTACTCATGTAGTGTCGCCATCTACCCCCCTTTGGTCGCCATGTGTTACCCTTTTACTTTACAGAGCTATGGTTTACAGGAAAAGTTAACTGTTATAGTTTCATTATGTGTTAACTCACAGCCTGTGTAATTTTATTTTTGTCAAATTATCTGTTGGGTATAAGTGTTTAAATGCTTCTCTGTGGTTAACGTCGCAGTATATAAACAGAAAGGATAGAGAATAATGCGGGCACAAATCCCCTCTGGCTGTTATTTTGAAGGATTGACCATTCCCATTCAGGAGCTCGGTTAGCTGTGGTAACCCTAAGCTTCTTCATTTATATCTAGAGCACGTTTTAGTTTGGAGGAGTGGCTGGACAGGAGAGGAAAAAGCTTGACAGTAAATGTACGTCAACGACTTTATAACGATAATAGTTTTTATTTTGTCCCGTCGTAGTATTAAGAAAAATAGGCTAAGCAGCACAGGTAAAAAACTGAATGAGAATAAATAGTGTTAATGGGAGAAGTTGTCAGTGACCCAGAACAGTAGTTTAAACACACTGGTCATCTGGAAGAGGGGATTTTAATAGCTATTGTCAAGCTAAGGTATGTCCCACAAAGTAACAATAGCCAGTGGTGATCTGCAGAGAGACAGTTGTTGTTGAACCACGCATGAGATAGAACCAATAGTACATGGACAGAATACAATCGAATCAAATGGTGGACACTGAACAAGAGGAATTTTGTATGTTATAGCTCCGATTACCCCCAAGACATAGACATCAACATGAACATTTTTTATACGAGTGATTGAGACAGCAAATGGCAGTTCCAATTGAGTGGAATGAAGCAAAAATTTGTTCTTAGTGTACCAGTTGACACTTCTTTATATCCCTAAAAACAGCCTATATCAGGTCAACGCCTCATGGGTTTAAATGACCTTCTTACTGACAGAGCTTCGGTGGAATGTATAGATCTACTCGAAACAAGCAGTTGAATAACAATCATATAAAACTCCCTTCTATCTAATAAAGAACACGACGCCACTCGTCACAGCCAAGTTTTGTAGGACATGATTACAATATAGGTAAATGGATGAACACCAAAACTCTTCTAAAACTGCGATTACTCTATAAAGCATTGCAAACTTTAATTTAACGGTGATTACTAGGCGTTGAATTCGAAATTACCATTATTCACAATTTTGTTACACAACAGTTGTTGGTGATAATTCAGGTCTAGAAACTCGTGTCCCTCAAATGTGATTTTTATCACATAATTTACAGCACCTACGATCAATTGACGAACGAATTTGTCTGGGTTTCGAAAGTAAATGCTACAGGTGTCATTTGGTTGCAATATGAGAATGTAAATATCTTATAAAACCGGATACAAAGCTATCTGAAGGAAAGAAAGATCGGTCGCCCAGTTATCACATCACAGATTTATTAATGACCATTATGTACTGGTTAATAGAAGATTTCTTTAATAATGTCGGATTCATTTCCGTTCGGAACACCTGTACGGCTGTAACAACGATAGCATCACTTCCATTTTCCTTTAAGATAACAGCATTATATATTCTTTGTTTTATTATATAATTGTAGATATTGTGATAATGTCGTCAGCTGCTTCCGCAATGAAACGAGAA
>JAVFBX010221276.1:0-11356 GCA_034783855.1 Mopalia kennerleyi | reverse complement strand
ACGTCGCCCCAAATATTGGCGGAATTAATGCGCGATGGCCTGGCATAGCGTACGTGAGGTGTCTTAATCTCGTCTACATAGAAACTCTCGCGAGAATACGACTGTGTGGATTTAAGACTGGCTTGTGTTTCCATCTAGATAACTTTTGTTTTGTCAAACTGATCTTCATATTACATGTAAAGCATGCAGTTTAAAACATCGACTAAGATTTGTAATCGGTCTATGGCAATGGTAAAATGTTTCGTAATTTTTACCATCCGGATTCAAAATACACTCCCAACAAATATACAATAGTATTAACCTATACGGATCGATGGCAATGGATACAATTTTCCAAGTACCATCCAAAGACCACACGAGACCACAACACTGACGGGTACATCATTAATATTAATATTGCAAAAGTAATCCTACTGGACTCAACTACTAAATCAACACCAGTACTACTACATCTGGCTGTATAACACCTTTTCTGAGACTTTTACCCTTGCCACAAAATTCCTCGACCCTTTGGTTTTAGTCAGCCAAATACAAACTTTACACCATATGACAAATTACTTTAACTATATATATTTCATTGTTTTTAGTTACAGACATCTTGCTACTAACACATTAATAAATATTATATGACGGTATGACACCCGGTTGAACTTTTTTTAATTAAATTTATTATTCGATGTAAATTATGTAAATTTACATATTATAGCTAAGTTTGATACACTCGCAGAACAAAATGTAATTTCTTGCTTACGATACAACATGATTTATACAGTAATGCATCTTAAATTAAGGTATACTCACGTCATAGCTGTCCAAACGCTTTGGTTATTGCAAAACACTGTTGGTTTTACTGACGTATGTTAATTGTATATTGCAGGCATTGAAAATGCTGAGTACGGTTGTACGCCATTATAAATCCAAAGAATTGCCAAAAAGAGTTTTTGATAGCAGGCACTGTGTTACTCCGATAGCAGTCATTAAACACAATCCCGACACGTTGTTTGAGATTCAAAGGCAGCAATGATTTAGATTCTGTTTAAGATAACTTTCGGCATCACAATACGACGACACATAATACACTAAAAGTATAACAAACCCCTCCTGCTTGTTGCTGGGGATATGTATTCTATTCAGGTATTGCTATGATTAACAAGAATACGTGTGCTGAAGCAGAACAAGATTTAACGCACTTCCTTGGGACAAACTGGAGATATACGGAATCCTTGGCCATTGAGTTCCCGTGAACGATCTGAAGATAAAAGCATGCTCTCAGATCTGATAGCTGGCGGAGACTTTGTATTGATTTTGTGCACATGGTAGCTCTCTCGACTAACTTGACATGTCTGATAAGGTCCGTGTAGAATATTCCAATTCACTTGCAGTTATTATATCGTCAATCCGATGGCCCTACGAACTGATTAGAGGTCTTTATGGGAAGAACAAATTACGCTTTGCCGACAATTTTCATCCGTTGATGGTCCTCTTATCAAATTATCACGTTCTACTCCAACTTGGAATTCAATATTTCCGCTTGACCTGTATGATCTCTCAGTTGATTTTAAAGGTGAGATCGAAGGTTACCGTCAACAGGCAATAACCATACCAAGGATTTGCACAAGCTTTGGAATCCTGTAATTGGCAACCGATGGAAGGACAAAAGAATGACAATAATGCCTTTCACGTGTTCCCCTGACAAGTTCTGCTGAGAGCCTTATTTCTTTTATATTAATTCTGAATGTAGAATTGTCATCGAATGTACGAGTCATCGGAGTTTAGAATTCCCATGTTTCAGAGTTTTCAGTACATCGACGGTGCATATGGTTTAACTTATTTCCGTTTATCATCTGTCAAACTCATTAGCTCCCCAAAATGGGCTAAGATCAACGAATTACGGAATATCAATACATTAAATATCTAAAGAGATTGCAACAGATCAGCTATTCTTCGATATCATTTCGATGTTAGACAGATAAAGATTGGGCAGTGATCAGACGAAAGGGTATTTATGTTTACATTACATTAGACAAAAACGGTATGAATAATTTGTTTCAACGGTAATACAAAGTAGGAACTATTGGAGATGAAAGCTCATAACACACGACCGTATATATTCTCTGCGAATAAGGTTGAACAAAATCTGGAAGAAAAACATTATGTGGGTACGAAAAAATAAGGTCTTTTCGATGACATTTACGGGTTGTTTAAGTAGCGATACACTTTAAGCTACATTTCAAATTGCAAATAAAGCTTTCTTGAATCATTTCAAATCTCTACCACTGTGGTTTCAGCATCCATAAACGTCAAAACACAAGCTTATAAAATGTGATTCATTTCAAGGAACATATGTAATCGACTAATGTAGAATCGATAAAGCCTGTAAACAAATATTGGTTATGTATACACATACTACCTCGCCCTCAGTGAAAAACTGTATATCAGGTTTCGTGGTGTTAAACCCTAAGCCAAAAAAAAAAAAGAGAATGATTTCTGTGAGAGAATAAAAAACCTAGAACGTTTTAAGCCTCCTCCTGCTAATTAAATTTATCAAATCTCGCTTGCGTCTGAAGCGGAAGCTCTCTGCTTCCCTTAATTTTAGTCTTTGAAAAGCTGGCTAAATAAAGGTCAAGGTCATTAGAAAAACCTATAATCTGGACAGAGCATGATAGAAGGTGATATTGTGGATTTGCAGGATGAAGATTGCGGCACAACCTCCGATACATTTCATTGCATTTGAGTGTAGGCCTTTTTTTGCAATTTGTAAAAATAACTGTTTACATTATATGGTACTATTTTGACAAATAAAACAACAAATGTGAATAGATCTGGATATTACGTTTTACAAACTATACATATGTGAAGTTTGCAATCACAGCATGGTGGTATTTTTGGATGTTATATATATATATATATATCTTAGCCGAAAACACTTTACGCAAAACTCTAGGGTAAGGCTTTAAGCGATTGTCACACAGTTATCTCCTCTGACCTTCACTTCAGTTAAGGATAGGATGTCATTTATATAGCATATACATATATAATATTGTAGATACATTCTTTATGCTCTTAAGCACGATGTACATCAATCAAGGAATCATACAAAGTCAACCATTGACATCTACATTGTTTATGTCTGTAAAGGATGTGCCTTCTAATCCTAGTTCGATGTACCGTTCACGGGTTCTTGTCCGCCTGTCGACCATTGAATAAGTCGCAAGATGTAGCTACGGCAATCGCGGGGGTAGTTTTTCACATAAGTGAAATACCCTCGAGTACTACGTTAAACACCAATCAAACAGACATATGAAAGGGATGTGAACGCCAGAGCAGTCTTTAGCTTGTGTTGATTTGTTTATTATATTGAAGCGTGTTTGGATCGGATACAACTGTACATAAAACCGAGAAAAATAGTACAGTCAAATGTTTTGTCCTATAAAAATCTGTCCGTTTGAAATTTGAACCACAGTGTGTGCTATTTTTTTCGAAACAAGAAACATCAATCGAACTGTTTCCGCATCAAACTACTATAGTTAGTGTAAAAAAACCACTATACTGTCGTTACATAAATGTTAGCATTTGTAAAAAGTACTCAAATAACATTTTGTGCTATTGGTTTCTTACAGGGCGTGAGAAGCCTTCAGTTTATTATACAGCTTTGAGAGCCACTCGATGTCATGCTGGCTATCGGTCACGGGTGGAGTGGATTTTGTGAGGTTTTGTACTGGTTTAAGTGAGAGAAAGAATGAACAATCCCTCATAATCAAAGAATTTTAACCGCAAATAGACGAATTCTGTCATTTTAGCTAATTTGCTGACATTTATTCTGCCTTTAGGCTAATCGCTCATGCTTCGTCCCATAAAAAAACAACATTTTTTACGATGATCTGACTGATTTAGTATCATAACGTGTTTCCGTTTACATTGTTACGCTCTTTTAGATTTGCACATTTCTGTCATTTTGCATGTTTTGTCTGGATCCTTTGTATTTTAGCATGACCACACTAGTGTTTGTCTTGCACTCGTACATCGGAACTGGGAAATGTGAGCTTGATTAAAATGTTTTAGCATTATAAAACCATTGACATTTTCTTAATACATTTCTTATGTTATAGAGTCATATTGATAACGTTCTGTTGGGAAGCGGTACTGGTACAACCATTTCAACAATCGCTTCATTTAAAATGCTTTTACCCAATTAATCGTATATGTTCGCCAGAGAACACTGTATTTGTTTACACTGATTAAACTGGCCACAATCAATATTGTCGATATTTTGTTTTGAATTCTTCGCTTTATAATTTATCTAATTTATTCAGATCAAAGTTGTGCCTCTATTTAAGCAAAGCCGTTGACTATCGACACATGCAAGATAAACGGTATAGCGGTATCAACGACAACCAGCCAAATGCCCTCACGAAAAGCAATGCATGACATAGAACAGTCCAGATCTGTTCGTAGGCCCATTTAACATGTTGTGTTAACGATCACGCCTTCATCACGTGGTCATCACGAATATACTAGGACTGATAATTGTTGAAGACACGCCGTGGTTTGTCTCGGAATAAGGAACTCTGTCGACCCAGTTGTTTTTCACGAACGGTTTAGAATTAGCATCTGTTTGCTTCATTTAACAGGTATCCATGAATTACCATAAATGTGCTTAACGGCAGGTCCCGTTCGTTACAGCTATGGGAATTCGCTTAAATACGGTTGAGTGGTCCAACTGTAAAAAAAAAGGCACACTGACACAACATAAAATGTAAAGGGTTTGCTGTGTTAAAAGACTAAATATCTGTCAGAGCTGTTCTAAGACAGTGTGTGCTCCGTGGAGGAGAGGACTTTATGTTGACGATTCAAATGTATGTGTTCGCTTTATGTCTATATATATATATATATATATATATATGTTGCAACTACAGTATAGGTTGATTGCTGGGCGAATAGGCTCACAGATAATGCCCTGTTACAACGAGCATGTCACAAAACTGACAAGGAGAATGTAGCGATCTAGTTGTTCATTCAGTCGTCACAATTTGGTTTCCTAAGCATTCGATGTTTATTCAACAATCTGCATGTTCTTTACTTACTTTGAGTCAGATTCTATGTTTACGGTTGTACAGAGCATGCCCAATTTGCATTTTGCAATCTTGTAGATCAAGGGTCAATATATACGATGGCTTTGTGAGCCTATCTATTTCGGTCACATAGCGTCATAAAATAAATAAAAATGGCAGTATCTCGTAGTAAAACTAGCGTCATAGCAGTCTCTAAACTCGTTAGAATGTGTAGTCCATCAAACCAATCAGTCCAAACTTAATCTTATTCAACACATGGAAAACATTTGGTCAAATAAGACCTGCTGCCTCCTTCAGAGTAATGGTTTCAAGAGCTGTTAATCAAGAGGCCAGTGCTGAGCCGTATTATATAGATGCACAGAACAGCTGCGAAATTGCAGTGAACAAGCTCTGCCCTTTGCTGGCTTCATTTATTATCAATGAGAGAAATTTGGTTACATACTTAGGCATGGTCATTATAGGCTCTGCCCTGTGTACATAAGGGGTTGTATGTGAGTTAGGATTCGGCTAAAAACAAGCAACCTGTATACAATTCGCTGCATCTGTGATCAATTATCACAGTGGCATTATATACCATGAATAAGACTTCGGAATACAGGAGCAATGTATTTGCTATTATATTGTAAACACCATCAAATGCTACATATTTATCGTGTATTTCAAATACTATTAATAAAGCGGAAGGTCGGGTGGCCGACATTTACTACTAGAGATTCGGTTCCTGACTCTGAGGGTCGTGGGTTCGATTCCCGGGCGGGTTTCGGCCTGCAAAATTTTCTGAACTAGAATCTGTTAAAACTAATTGTCATATATATACGTCCTTATACCTACAATGATATGTATGTATTTACCCGTTCACAGTATACAGCCCTGCACCTGCACAATTATCATTTTGTTTCCCAAATGTACTAATTAATATGTTGTATGAAAACCTCGCTTTTCTCATGAGACACAGGATAAGCCTTTGGCTTAAAGTGTTTCCCATCTAATAAAATCATGTTTAAACTGCGTTTCCCGGGACAGTTAGAGGGTTAGGTATACCACAGAAGAGAACTTCTGTTCTAGACACCAGACTGTTTAAGAGCTTGTAGGTTGTTGGTTGCTTGACCATAGCGCTAAAATAGCCTTGGCTTCAGCAGAGAAGATCGACGAAGATGAAGGCGGATGAAGGGAGAAAATGTACTGCAACCAGACTACAGTACCTTACACCATATCTTCAGTCTTCGAGTCATCACTGTAGATAAGGAATGCGTCACGTAATCACCCTTTGTCTCACCAAATCTCTGCTGAAGAAAGCGGACTTTTTTATGTTTGACGATCAAACCGATCAGTAAATGCGTATTGGAAACCAAGTTTTACCCTCCTATGGTGTAAGGATGGCCCCAGGGGTCCAGCAAAACTTTAAGAGTTTCATTGTAGGGGACGAATGACCCCTTACTGTCAAATAACAGCCCCGGAAACAGACCTCCTTGTCAATGTTATACATTTCTAATTCTAGGCTGGGATGCAAAATTCAACGATAAGTCTTTGCTGGCTTTTAATCCATGATTTAGCTGGGGTTTGATCTTTTTATTGGCAGGGCTTCTGTCAACAGGAGTTCTGACCAGTGGCTCGGTTTGTCAATAACAACAGTGTTGTCGTATTGGAAACCAAGTTTTATCCTCCTATTAAACTTTGTAGGTTTGGCGAATAACCTATATTGCACAATGATGAGGGTATATTTAGTAGATTAAACATACTAGTACAATCGAGACTCAGTTTTGTGTATGTTGAAATATCTCAATATTAATATAAGTAACTATTAGTTCCACTAAAGGATTTAACATAATACACAAGGAGTGTAATTCCATAAAACGATAACTTCATTGTGACTCAATTTTTCAGCATTTATTATGCCAGCATCAAGAGAGTATTACAAAGGGGTCACTTTGTAGTTATCTCTTGATCAACAGGCGACGAAGAAAAATCATTTTTCGGATTTACGCTGCTTGTGTATTAATAATAATGCTATGTACTTTAATCATATTAGCTAAACATCTGTCGGGTTTTTCCAACATAGTGTGAATGACAACCTGGGAAGGCAATTTAATATAAAATGTTATTTTTGTTTTCAGCAGGGATTCTTATTTTCTCACCAATAAAGTATAGTATAGAGTATATTTTGTAAAATTCAGTAGGTTGTTTAATTTGTTTTCTAAATTTCTGAATGGTAGAACTTGACTAAATCTTCCCCCGTTTCCCTATATATGGTAAATTTACATACATTTTGGGCGTGCCACTGTCCTCGACTTTGCTGAGAATTTTTAGACCTTAAACATTTGTTGTTGATCTTATTAGACGCATAAGATGGGAATTCATTACAGGGGGAAAACTTACGAACTTAATCTAGTTCATTATCCAGAAGATTTAATCTAGAACTCAGTTTCTTGACTCTATTCACCATAGACTCGATCCATGCAGTTGTATGCCGCCACGGTTGAAAGCTTGAATAGTGAGTAAATTGTCCAGAATGACTGTCTTTTCTGTAAATATTGATTCCGTCATCATTAATTCTGAGGTCTAGAAAGTGTACACTGCTGGTAATCATATTGTATTGTTTTACATGTACATCTACCCGACTTTCTCTTCGTTATTGTTGATGGTCTAACAAACCGAAATATAGAAACTTAACATGCGTATCTTGTCGTTTCTCGGAGGTGTCACTTTGGTCTACTATGTAAAATTATTAAGTGGGAATTACAGTATATCAAATTGTCTGGTAATTGTTGTTTATTAAGTTGACGCTCAGGGCTATTCTGATGTTTTAGAGCAATCTTGCAGTCATTATCATACCAGGGTTTACTTTTGGACTATTGCTTTGTCAAGGTCTTTGAGAGGGTTCTATCAGCAGCAGAGATTAGAATATTAGTGCATGTTTCTATAGGATCCTTTGCTGCTAATGATTCTCGAGAACATAAATTGTCGAGTCAGTTATCCAATCGGCTCTATTGCCGAGTCAGTTATCCAATCGGCTCTACTGCTACTATCCTCGTTATGCATTCTCTCCAAACTGCTGGTTACAGGCTATCTATTTGTTGTTTTTTCCCATTAAATGTCTTCTCCTTTTAAAATGAATTCAATAAACAAATTAATGCAATAATTATAGTGTGTTTTTATTTGGAATGTTCGCTTACATATAGAACTAAACGTAAATATATCATGCAGAAAGAAGGTGTTTTGCTGATTCCATACAGCCTGATACACGTGTTTACAGTCTGCCATATATGGTGTTATTTGCATTCCAAATGGAAGTAGGCGGAGCTTATTCTCGGAACTGTAAACACATGCATTGGTTAGTGGACTTGATATTTTTGTTATGGATTATAAATTGTTGAATAATGTATGTAGCAATGCATCCAGCTACAAAAAAGTACGGCCATGTGATACAAGTACACGGGAGTACAGGGGTTCGATTCTGAGCAAAAGGAGCTTGTTTGTGAGATTAGATGTGGAAATGTCTCTCTTTATCTGTTACATTGTTTCTGGCATAGACGATTGACTGGATGTGGGGCTTAAATCTTCTTCAGTCGACCCTACCCAGTGAAGTCGGCTTGCTCACAAGTGTTGGTTAATGGGTTACACCCGTACCCTGAAATACAAAACAAAGATCAGTGTAACTATTGGCTATAACCGTACGAAACGGTTAGATGACTTTCAGGTAAAGACCTATCGACTTAAAAAATTATATGCTTATCTTATTATAATAATGTAAATGATACTTTAACAGAAGAAACAAAGATAAATATAATAGAAAAAATATGTGCTTAGGTCGGATCAAACTATCGACTTTCTCAGACGATTGCGTTACTACTACATGTGCTATCCGGAACCAATGTGCATTAAAGATATAGTTATGTTGTGACATGTGTTTTCACGCTGCAGACTCTCTTGGTAATGTGATTTTATAAAATTTAATCTTGTTTATCCAAAAGGCACAATTTTCTTAAACTTTTATTGTTTGGGCATTTAGATCACATGAGGCCATGTCCGTTATTTCATGTATTTCACTCAACTTCCGGATACCCGCTACACTCTTTCTAGATAAAGCATTAAAGAAAAGTTACAAATATGCCAAAAGTCGCTTCCAATCTTATAACTGCACTCAGCAGCAAAACAAAAACAAACAAAGTTGATGGCACAATTTAACGCAGAAATCTTGAGATCGAAATTAGTCTTTTTGTGGTTATATACTTCTCGGATACTATGCTTAACTTGTGAGTGGCGAAGCCCAGAGAAATACTCGAGGATATCAACATATAATATCACATGGAAAGAATAAAGAAAGTGAGAAAAAATACTACCTTGTGCACATGGACAGTTAGAACACATAGGATCACACTCGTCTCCGCCTGGAATCCCCATGCTGGGCCCACAGTATCCTGAGCTATCTACAGGTCAGAAAGAAACTATGGTAAAGAGATTGAGCTAGTGGGAGGCATTGGATGCCAGCTATAAATGGTTTTAAGTTACACGAACCTTGAAAGTCTGATAGAAATTTATAAAAAAATAAAATTAAAAAAAACCAGCTTACACTAATCGTTGAACACCATGCAGGTAGACCACAATAAAATTAAACTTCCGTTATGAGAGCTTTTTATTGCTTTGTTTATTTGATTGGGGTTTAACGTCGTACGCAATGATTTTTCACTTATTTGACGACAGTCTGTCTACTTCACAGTGTTCCTTGCTTAGATACGCTGGAAACGCACGAGGACTCGTAACAAAGCCCACCTCCCCGACTGCCGGAAACACATCATGTGACTCCCTCATATACCTGATGATCCACAGACGGACTAGATCCAGTGAACGGTAAGTTCAAATTAAACCGACGAATTTATAGAAACTGATATAAGTTACAGTAACAGAACGAATTGAAGGTCGGGTGGAAACTTATTAAATGAAACTAAAAACTCGTTACAAAAAACCCGATACAAATTAAATATATTATTAGGCCAAATTTAGTAACATTTAATCAATATTTTCAATTATTTTCCCATAAAATTCATTTGACTAAAATTAAAATGCAATAACAGGACTTAGTATAAACCAAATATGAACTTAGACAGTTAAACCTATAGCGGACATTGAAGGCTAAATCAACACTGATGAATTGAAACTTGTTTTAAACATAAATCAATAAACTTAAGGGCCAGTGTTATTTAGTACCTGACTAATAAAAATTGGTGTCATTTGATTTAACTTACCAGGCAGCCAACAACTTCATCAAACGATCAGCGGAATAGCATATAATTAGATCTACATTTTTATACCCCCGCAATATATTTTCGGGAGTATCTTAAAATAGGTGCCGTCCTCCCGTCCGTCCGTCTGTCTGTGTTTGTGGCTGTCTGTGTCTGTCTGCCTGTGTTTGACACTGTGCACTGTATTGGCGCTATTCATGTAACGTTCTTGTCCGTCCATCTGTCCGTCATTTGCATTCATTCTACATCTCGTCATATTCCGACCTCGATCTCCAAAAGTCTTCAATGTATCGAGCTAAAATTTCTTTTATTTAACAGCTGACATTGGGACTGTGCACTGTCGTGGTGCTATTCATGTTATATTCTTGGAAGTTTGTCAGTTGCCTTCATTCTACCTGATGGCATTTTCCGATGTCTGTCTAAAAAAAATACTCAATGCATCGAGCTCAAACTTGTTTCATTTAACTGTTGACATATTGGGACTGTGTACCGACATGAGGCTAATCATGTACATTCTAGGAAGTTTGTTTGTTCACCCATCCCTCCATTCTCTACCTCCACTCTACCTCCTGACATATTCTGATCTCTGTCTCAAAAAGCACTCCATGTATAGTGTACACCTATGTTTCATTATGCCCTTTGTTTGATAGGATTTTTAAAGCAAATAATCCTATATTATTTGTTAACGAATAAGATATTGTTAGAACCCCCCTCCCCCAACCCCATGCACGGAACCCAATTTTGTGCACCTCAAAGCTTGGTTGTGAATGAGGGGATTTGTCAATCTATTCGTAACAGTGATCATCATGTAACAAAAATGCGTCACGTGTAAAAACTGGATGACTAGGTCAAAGTTCAACGTCATCATTAAAGGTCAAAGCTTCAATTCCTTAGATTCCGTGTGCGTTCTACCTTTATTGTGCTTGTTGGGATTTTTCAAGCACATATTCATTTCATATTATTTACAAACAAATAGAATTTCCGTATAATTTTATTTATATAAGAATCTAAACGCAAAACAGTTGTTGCCAATTATACCCACGT
>JAVFBX010221265.1:0-11356 GCA_034783855.1 Mopalia kennerleyi | reverse complement strand
ATACAGACATGAATGTGATAAAATTATGTAATAATGGCAATTTCGTTTAACGGAATTTGGTGATTTGTAATACCATCTGTCATCTTAACAGGAGGAAGCTAAATACCAAGTTTGAAGTAAATCGGTAAATTTGTTTTCAAGCTAGCGTGTTCACAAGCATTTGTGACGGACGGACGGACAGACGGACGGACACCGAGTAGCATTTCTAAGTCCCCCCCTACTATAGTAGTGGTGGAAAATAAATGCCATTAGTTGTTTTGGTTATGTTGCATGCTCTCCAGCACAATGTGTCCCATTCTGACATGGCAACAAGCTGTCTTTCATCGACTCCATTTAATAAATAGTCTCGTGTCGCATGATTTTGAATTCTAGAAAATCGTGGTTAGTGTTTTAAGAAAAACTATACCGAGAGCATTATTTAGGTAGAGAATTTACGTATAAGTGATAACAAATCGCGTACAATCGGACTTTATAACATAGGGATTATAATACATACGAATGTTTGAAACTTTATAAGAGACAAAATCTAGCTCCTGAATATATAAATCGTAAAATATTCACGAGCAATGATTTTTGATATTTTTATATCCTTCTTCGAACTAAGGCCAGCGCATATCGGATCATCGTTCAACACTTTCTGCACCGGTACAGTTATGAGGGAAATGGGAGCACTAATATTACACGAAAACGTGTAATGTTAACCACCGGATGTTTTGTGCGCATGCGTGGAAATCAACCAATGTACTTCGCTGATTTGTAGTAAAAAAACATATCAAACATGTCCGTTTCTCGAGTAAAATCTCATTTAAACAAAACGCTGTTCCTTTTTCATGTATGATTTGTTGCAAATAATTTAAATTTCATCTGCTGTATGTATTTCAATAATGAAGTAGCTCCAACGATGTCATCGTATTACAAGAATAGCATTCAGACGTAAACAATAGACACGTGGATAACTCAGTCATACGGAATGACACATATATCGCCTGAGATATTTGACGGTACCCAAATGGCCGAGGGATGTGCCGACATGCGGCCACATTTTGTGACCTTCAAGTACCATCTGACCTTTTCCCTTCATGCCCTAACCATGAAGTTAAGGGGTGCAGTTTTAATTCAGGGCTCGTGGTTTAGTGGGGAGCGTATCGGACTACCTGATTCTCCCTCTTCACCCGGTTTTCCGCTGTATTGATTACGACAAAGTCACATGCATTATATACCCTGGTGTACGACAGACGTTAATCCCATACCCCAAAACCCACACCTTTCAGCAGAAAGGGATGCTATTCGGGAGTAAAGATACTGGCTGAGGCTTACATCATTTTCCTACTAATTCAGTTAATATGTTAACTCATCGTTGGTTATAACTGACAACAAAGGCAAGTTCAGACATTAACTGTGTAACACAGCAGTAACAGTGTATATATCACGTGCGGTCTTGATTTGAGGACGAATGCCTTGTACTTTTTGCACAGGTGTCGCCTAATAACGAACGCGAAGGTGTTTCAAACATATATGACCCTGCAACACAGCTGATCAATGCATACACTCCCCGATACATTATGAATTTGCTAAGCATGAGTTTGTTGAAATGACTATTTACGTTTTGACTTTGTTCTTCAGTGTGTGTATTGTCATGTTACGATGCAATATTTCCTGATATTTAACACTGTACTTTCGTGATAATTTTGTGGCTGTTTTTGTGATCTAAAGAGATACGCATGATCTCCCTCCCATATACCACAAAAAAACAACAACAGTTTTTTGCCGAATGGGTTCTTAACTGAAAGATTATATGTGGGGACCTATTCAGAGAAGTGTCCGCTTTGTATCGACAATGTTGTTTACCACATGATATGTTTAGTCATCCGTTAAAACCCCACCTCCTAACACGGCCTTAAAAACAAATGTGTGAATTTAAGAGTTTATTATTAATCTAAAAAATGGTATTAAAAGCGCTAATTCGGGTAGCAAGACGCAGCATGAACTTAAACTAACCTTTGGAGTTATAATGACCAGCCTATGTGAAAAGGATATTTTCTTAACCGTAGGCTAAACGCTGTTGCCCTTACCTTCCTATAAGAGTGCAATATAAATAGAGGACATTACACAGTGAAATTGGAATACCATAAATATTACTCGAGTGAATGGATGGACAATATATATTTTTTCCCCAGCATCAATGAAAAATGGGATTTTGTTTTTGTTGGCCAATTTCTAAATTCAGTATATTCCAGTAGCGCAATATACACGCGAGCCCCGAGCTCCGCTGCGGCTCAGTGTGTTGGATTACGAATCCTGCTTCGATGTACCGTGCACGGGTTCGAGTCCGCCTGTCGACCATGATGGAAGTTAGGGAGCCACATGAGGTGGCTCCGGCAACCGCGGGGGTGGTTTTAACGAGGTTTCATGCTGGCCTTCCACCATACTTATAAAGCAGGAAACAGTGTGAAATGGACAATCCGTCGTCATATAAGCGAAATAGCCTTAAAGTACGACGTTAAACCCCAATCAAACAAACTCTTTAATCCGTCAAACGGAAGAGAGCAGAGGTTATTCCAATATAGTATTCACGACATAATTTAGTTAAGAGTAATAACTAAAGTGTTATTAGACTGTAGTCAAATATCACTTACATGTATATGCGTGATAACAATCCTGATATTGTATTGGCATATAAAATATTTAATAACAATAATACATGCAGCTTTAAAAGACAACGACATAAATTAAAATGAAAAAAAATGCCAAGAATCCAAAAGTCATAACATTGTTAAGGGATGGAATTATCTTTCAATTATTTTACGTGTGTTTGTTTAGAAATAATAGTCATGACTGATACAGAGTAACACGTTGTGCGCTGTTCATGACCGAATGTTTTTTGTCAACAGTTCATTTAATAACAATGTTCACCCATACATAACAGAGACCCAAGTTTGAATCCTAGTGAAGGCACGATAAATTGTCTATCTTTGCAATACAAATATACAGAACAGATCTTATCTCACCTGATATGGCGTGGCTGCGCGGACAAACACGTCCTGGTCAGCGAAAGAGGTAGACAGAATCTAATCTAATAATACAATTAATTAAAACACTACAAAAATTACTTAATCGTCAAATATTGATCGTTAGCTCGACATTGGGTTTTCACTCCCGCCACAAACAGCCTGACGTTTACCAGCAAAGCTGCAATCAAATCGCCCTTGTTGGAGTTCAATTAAAAATGTCTGATCTGTTGAACAATATAAACCTACTATAATATACACCCTAACTAACATTTTGGCAAATGAGCGGCTATATCACTGAGTACTAGTTTAACTTACCGGTATGTCTGAAAGGCAATTCTCCACAGGACGTCAATGTCACCTATATGACAACGTGATACAACCCTGTGGTATTTATATTCAGACCTAAAGGTGGGTTGATGTTGAGACGTCATGTTGGACTGCGCATGTCTAGGTAAAACAGTTCAATAGACGTCAGCTTCGCCACAATGAATGTTTTGGAATATTTGGCCCATATCTGCAGTGGGGTGTGACAGCAAAACAGCAAAACATATCACAACACTTGAGGTCGATTCGGTACACTGGGACTATGTTTTTCTATGGGAAAAGCTCTCCTTTAGAATCGGCCAAGAGGTCAGAGGGTTACAATGACTGATACAGACACGCCTTTGGATAATGATTAACCATTTTTCCTTTTATAGTTCACGGCACCCGAAGCTCTTATCCTTATACTTGTTGTTGTTCTCCTTATTTGTTGAATTTCACCTTATACTTGTTCTTCTCCTTACTGGTTGTTACTCCCCATATTCGTTGTACTTCTCCTTACGTATTGAACTTTTCCTTACCTGTCGTAATTCTCCTTAAATATTGTTCTTCTCCTTACATTTTGCAATTCCGCTTATTTGTTGTACTTCTCCTAACATGTTGTAATTACCATTATTTGCTGTACTTATCCTTACTTGCCGTAATTTTCTTTACCTGTTTTAATTCTCCTTAAATGTTATACATCCCTTGACTTGTTGTATTCCCCCTTATTCGTTGTACTTCAATGTTGTACATCTCCTTATTTGTTGTTATTCCCCTTACGTATTTGACTTCTCCTTACCTGTTGTAATTCTCTCTAAATGTTGTTCTTCTCCTTAATTTCTGTTATTCCCCTTATCAATATAATTGTCCTTACCTGTTGTAATTCTCCTTAAATGTTGTTCTTTTCCTTTATTTTTGTTATTCCCCTTATCGATATAATTCTCCTTACCTGTTGTAGTTCTCCTTAAATGTTGTTCTTCTCCTTACTTTTTGTAATTCTCCTTATCAATATAATTCTCCTTAAATGTTTGTACTTATTATTCACCATGCTAATTAAACAGCTAAATAAAATACGCCCGCTACGCCAATTAGTTTACAAGAACGACGAACCTCTATCCTTGCAGCATTTGGAGTTCTATAGTATATACAAAGCCAAAACAACCAATGTTTACATGGACTGGAGTCACTAGACAGCCATTCATAGTAAACTCATTGTTTAATGTTATTGGTTGAATATTTCGATATGAAATGCATTCTACTACATGTACATATATGATTTGCAATTTGAGCTGAAAAGGAAAATCTTTTAAAATCAATGTCGTCGTCAAATGCTGGCAGATATATGGGTCTTACTCCTAACAGGCTTGACACCTTTGGTATACAACTGCTATAGATGATGATCACAAACTAGTAAAACATTAAAACGCTTTGTGCACTTTTTTCCATCGTCGGTTAGTGTCGCGCCACCAGGTACACACAAGAGCTCAACGACAATGACACAGATTCACCTTTGGTAGACCGGTGACTAATTTCTCGATGTATTCTCTTCTACGCATGTAAACAACCTAACCATCTGATTGGATTACAGCATCACACCACGTTCACCGAGAACAGAGTATTCGCTACATAATTGGGTTCTAACTAGATACAAACGATACTTTAAACGACAGCCCAGTGCCATGCCACAACGGGAATAATTTGGTAAACAGGTATCAGTGAATGATTTTAAAGGGACGCGACAAATGAGCTGCCTGTGACGGTTATATAATGAGAGGAAACGTCAGAACCTGCCCATACCCTCGACATTTCAACGACAAATGCATGCATTAAATTAATTGTTTCCAAAAACAAGCCAAACCCACACCTGACACCTTTAATTGCTTGGCATTTGATTAAAACCGTCGCCGTCCTGCCTCTATAGTGTATAGACGGCTTGGTCATTTACCCTGACCATGTTTTGAAGTGATCCTCAGTAACCGTAAATTTTTCGGCCGCCATCCGGCAAAATACAACTGTATAAGTTGAGCTTCAGGGCAATGCAATTATTTTCTACACTACATGATGGTGCTGCTGATGGTGATTATTGTGAGGACGGTAATGATGGTGCTGCGGATCGTGATGTGATTATTGTTACGACGATAATGATGGTGATGTGATTATTGTGAGGACGACAATGATGGTGCTGCTGATGGTCATGTGATTATTGTGACGACGATAATGATGGTGCTGCTGATGGTCATGTGATTATTGTGAGGACGACAATGATGGTGCTGCTGATGGTGATGTGGTTAGTGTGAGGACGATAATGATGGTGCTGCTGATGGTCATGTGCATATTGTGACGACGATAATGATGGTGCTGCTGATGGTCATGTGATTATTGTGAGGACAATAATGATGGTGCTGCTGATCGCGATGATTGTGGGGACGATAATGATGGTGCTGCTGATGGTGATGTGATTATTGTGACGACGATATTTGTGCTGCAAATGGTAATTGTGACGACGATAATAATGGTGATGGTGATTATTGTGACGACGACAATGGTGGTGCTGCTGATGTGATTATTGTGACGACGAAAATGATGGTGCTGCTGATGGTGATGTGATAATGGTGACGACGAAAATGATGGTGCTGAGGGATTCGACGGGGAAGATTATGTTAATTATTAAGGTGATACTGGTTCTGATGGTGATTATGATAAATGGTGATGAGGGAGAAGGAGACGATGACGATAATGATGATGAAGGATCGACTATAACGACGACATTGATGATGGTGATGGAGACAACTTCGATGACAACGACGGTGATAATTTTGTGGCAAAATAAAGTTTATTATTCTCCTCAGGTTAAACGGTCAATTTGTTCTTCGTTTACTGGACATTCGAAAGAATTGTATTTAATGACGCGTTTGGTTTGAATATTCGCATTGTCTGAAACCACCAGCGACATTCTCTGGTAGGACTTTGGCGGTGAAATCATCATTGCACCTGTCCTAAGAGTCCAAATACGGTAAGATTTCTCCTGTGATGTTGCTATTATATAGTCCAGTATCCCAGTCCCGTAAAAATAGCCAAATACTGAGCCGAAACACCTAGTCAACTGTTCAGAAACAACTTATTCAGCGACAATTACGTACATCTCAAACATTCATAATGCCAATACTGAAGAGTTACTTTCTATGCTATACTCATGTAGTTATGTTATACCAGAAGTCCATTAACTAGAAGCGGTCATAGCCCACATCAGTAGCTTGTTCGGCATTATGTTTCCCAAATCTGCCTATAAAAAGTCATGCCGCTTCTCTTCTGTCCGACTGGCGAACCATCAAGGGAGGCAAATTAATAATTGAATCGAACACTTGCAAGCTCGCCCAGTCGATTTGACCTGGCTCTTCCTTTACAAGCAGTGATGGTGCACGGAATCATGTGAGTTTGCCGAGTCCAAAGAGCCAGTGATCGTGGACTGTCAGACTGACTTATATCACAATCGAACTATTTTATTGTGCATGTTCCATGCGTTCGTATTAAACACGACAATAAGGAAAAATACGTACGAAATAAATCACAACAAAATTTTGAACAAAAAATGGTAGAAACGTTTTAAACTGAACGCTGCTAGGGGGATATCAGCAAGAAGGAATTCAGCTCATTCAATCAGCCCGCTTCCCCTTTATAGTAAAAAGTAATAATCCTTACACAATGACGTCAATATTACCACAATAGGGCGCATGTGTAAGTCTCGTTCTTTTCTACTTGACTTCCGGTGATCGCGTTCACGTTTTGTCGTTGTGGTTACCGATCTTCCACAGCCGTATTTTGTGTTGCTGTCCGGTGCAACTATAGAACTGGAAGGGAGAATTGCCATATTTATACGGTGTGATGAGATTGAGAAGAATTTAGACTTTCAGCGGTGGAATGAATTACGTGAAAAATCGCAGTTCACATGACGGGAATTACAGGCTCTACAGTTAGAACTGTCCAAAGTCGATAACTGTGAAGCAGTAGTGAACTCGGATAATGTATATACGTTATCATGGGTTCACAATTTGCATTTTCTGTGAACTGACCAACCAGTTCAAATACGCGATAGCGTGACACATTTATTCTATCCGATTAAAATACTACTATATGACCGAAAATGTTGTACAATAATTCATAATATTTACAGACCGATTCAATTAATTGATCATCCGGTAGACTCTCGCTTATCTCCTACCGCACCCTTGGCCCCTGATCTTAATATTCAAGCAAAAACTGTGCTTAAAAGGTGGAGAAGTATGAATTCACAAGGTTGTTCTCTGCCTTCCTTGACAACCTTATAAAAATGCCGAATAGCTTAAAAGAAATCTAAACATAAAACACATTCCATTAATTGAATGCTGTAAACCGAATAGACCTTCAGTGTTATTATGCACACACAATGTCGTCACACGTTAGTGAAATTGTAACTCGTGAACCAGGTCGGTCGGTATAAGATTAAAAAAAGGTTGACGTTTATATCATTCATTTACCTTCTTCTACACAACCGTGGCACGTAGTAGATCGTAAATACAGAGTACAGTGATCCGGTAAGTATTTTAATGAATCATATTTACTGTGTTTGTGTGTGTGAGTGTGTTTGTATTATACTGTCTCTGCTTTGTCAACGTTTCCATTTCTATTACCACATCATATGTATTGCATTAGTTTGAGTCTGTGTTTGTATTTGCACTGTGTCTGCTTTGCCAATGGTTTCACCTCTAATAATATATTATTTGTACTGTATGTGGGTGCGTGTGTATGTAAATGTCCAGTAGTGTATCTTCAAGCTATATCTGTGTAATTATGTTATGTTTAATTTATGATATGTTAAATATTTATTTTGACAGTTTATGCAAATCTTTGTTGCCGGTTAATAAGTGCCGGTTGCCGGAATATAAAAATTTTTTTGTGTGTTTTTTTTTTGCTGGTTTTCTTGGTGTTATATAGTTGCTAGTATTGCAGTTAGTATGTATCGTTGATAAAAATTTGCCAATTTAGTTGATATAATCTATTCTGTATCTAATTATAAAGCGTTGGCATAAATCATTCCATTGAATGGACATGCCAATAAGATTAATAAGTAAGTATTTTAATAAAATCTTTATATTTTACCACACCGACACACTCGCTCTTTAACACAAACACACATTCGCGCACATACACATACATATGCCGAATTCGGTATATATACACGTATATTCGTATACGAAAAACAAATATAGGTTTATATTTCGTTAAATTTATTTACACTGGTACAGAGATGTTGGTCAGTTAGAACCGATTAACCATTTCATGTTCTAGGCAATTTCTCAGAGACAGGTTTCTTATTAGATTTTAATCTTGAGTTGTCATGGGCAACCTATACAGACCTCTCAAGAGAAGGCAATGACCACAAACATGGGACATAGGTATCTGATAAATATGTCGCAAACAAGATAATCGGTATGGGTTGACAAAAAATCTACCTGCTAACTGGAATTTCAAAGAAATATAAATTAACCTATATATAATTTTTCTCTTTTCATTGATATAAAATATCTGCTAAAAGAATAAGTGTTAAAAGAAGTCTGGCCCAAAGAGACGATTCACGTTAAGTAGCAGATCCTTTTGATTTGTGTTTCTCTTGTATGCTATAATGTGTCTTGTGTGAGAGAAGTAGACGGTACAAACAAGTTTTGTTTGCTTTAAAAGGAAAGTACACTCACAATATGGACTTTTTGACGACAAGGTCAAAGTCAAATGTGCTTTTAAGTATTTTAATTCAATTTAAGTGAACAGGATTAATAATGTGCAACCATCTCCTGGATAATGTTATTTGTCGACGTTATATTGGCCTTTTGGTTCTAACAGTTGTATAAAACTGAGCATTGTGATGACAAGGTCTCAAGAAGTGTATTAGCTAATTTACTTTCTTAGCTATGAAGAAATGGAAGGATTGGTCACAAAAAGTTCCTTAAGGAGGCCTATATGATGTAGGCTCTGAAATAGGCATAGTGTGCCTAAAAAAATCCGAAAAGTTCGGCTCTGTTTTAAGTCTTGAATTTGTATGGCGTTTATTGTTAAACTGCCGCATCTTCTGATATTCATCCTTCTAAAAAATGACCAGGAAGAGATAAGACTACTCTGCGAAATAGTTCGGATTGGTATATCCGTTTACAGAACAATTATTAAAAAAAAGCATGGTCACAATCATTTATTTAGCTCATGAACGCGATTGTATACAGTGTAATATTCTGCCAGCTTTCAGGCCTACCATGTGATCTCTGACTACATGTATGTTATCAAACTAGACACTAGCTGCCGGTTCAAACATTCTTATAGGGGTTGTCAATGTGATAAATAGGCGAAAAGTACGACAAGAGATTGATAAGACAACCATGGATTCCAAAATTAGTTAATTCAACCACGTTGGCAGAGACGAACTTTAACAGTGTATGCTACGTCAATATATGCCCATAGAGCCAGCGACCTCTCAAAATTGCTCCAAGATGAATCCTGGTGGATAACATATCTTTCCTTGGAATCCCCTTTCCTAATATCAACGATCTTATAGTGTCACACATCAACATAATTCTATGGTTATTTCCTATCTTGAAATGTGGCAAAATGTGTGTCTGTAGCGAACCGGGCAACCTTTTGACTTCTACATTGGACAGGACCTCAATGTAAGTTAATACCCATACTAACTCTTTTGTCAGTAAACTACCTAATTCACGAAGTAGGCCTACTTCACGGCTGACTAAACTTACCGGTAAACAATTTTGTGGGCTGATTTTCTGTAGAATAGTCTAACGTCACAGTAACGTGTTTAACAAAGAAAGGAAATAGTACTCGTTGACTCAAATTTTCTTTTAGTTCAAAATGTTGTCGGCAAATCTGATTTTTATAGGTAGTATAAGCAAAGAGGATTCAGCTTGGAAAGATAAGCCTCGTTTTGGAAACTTGATCGGACAAAGCTGGCACATGTAGTCTATAAGCATCCCCATTCAACGACACAACATTTATATGTGGTTTGACGATGGTTTGATTATTGCACAAATTATCACGTCAATGGTGAAAGTTGTTCCAAATGTTGGTATATATATTAACGGCTCAGAGAATAAAACAAATTAAATCTTCTAAAAAAGATATATTTTCATTAGTTCAGCCTGTATCAAATTCCAGCTTTCCGTTTCCGTTGAAAAAACATAATTAAGCAGATGTTTTCGAAGGAAAAACAGCTCTCATCAAACGGCTGTTCTGAATTGTGTCTGTTTGGCAAATCTTACCCTCTACCGTTGCCTATCAACGGTATAATCTACTGAATCAGGTGCACAGGCAGCGGGCGGCGATCTTGCCAAAATCGATTTTTAAAAAGTGACCGGAAGCAGTCTGACGCTCAAGCAGAGAATGTACGAGGGAATCCAAAACACTCGCCACAAAAAAGACGACAGTGGCAAGTCGGCAATATTTATACACTCGCCTCGTTCATTTTGAGAGGCAAACGGAAACGCATCGCGTGACACCCCCCCCCCCCACCCCCACCCCACTGGAACAAAATAATATATTTGCGTACAATATTTGCGTACAACGACGGGTTGTATTGTCCAAGCTTTCAGTAATTTGCGGGTAACGTTAGAAAGGATAGCTGAAGGTAAAAAAAACCCCATACATTGGCTGTTTGGGCTAGTAATAGCAATGCATTTCGCGGAGAAAAACGAGAGCCCGAAAAACCAAGGGCATCTGGCTGTACCGTGAAAATAGCATGTGCTATTTAGCGACGGTACCTGCATCTAATTTTCATAGGCCTATGGTTATAGATGCTGATATGTACTTGCTCTTTAAAGGGGACGATTTTAACTGTTAAGGTGTACTTGCTCTTTAAAGGGGACGATTTTAAGTGTTTACGTTAATTACTCTGTAAAGGGGACGATTTTAACTGTTAAGGTCTACTTGCCCTTTAAGGGGACGATTTTAAGTGTTTACGTTAATTACTCTGTAAAGGGGACGATTTTAACTGTTTAGGTTAATTGCTCTTT
>JAVFBX010221254.1:0-11358 GCA_034783855.1 Mopalia kennerleyi | reverse complement strand
ATGGCTGACATTGCATAGAGCACCAAAAAGGAGATTAACACCATAACGTTTACTTTTTGGCTCTTTGCAGAAAAAAAGTAGTTCTTAAACAAAAGCAGGAAAAGGCGATTTGACTGGGATAATGAACATATATTTTCAAAAAAAGCCTTTATTGGTGGACCTGCTAGCTACTCAGCTTGTTAATATTAAGTTTTGTCTGACGTCTATATATCTCATTGTTATCTTACTAGTTACACCGAGGATCGAGTCTTTCGCCTTCGGGCACGCCTTAATTCGATTGAAATATTTACGAAATCATTTAACTTATCTAAAAACCAATATGAATAAATTTTAAGCGGAGTTAACCAGCTCTTGAATGCAAATGGTTTTGCTCATAGGTCATGTCAGAGTAAAAAAAAAGACAGACATAGAATTGACTAACACGTACTTTTTCGTTATTAGAGAGATGAAAAGTACATTTATGAATGTTGGCTGTATTCTAACCAGATTTATCCTGCTTCATTTGTCTTCTTCAGATATGTGAAAAACAGAAAAGCGCTGAAGATTCGTTCTGTTACCATTGCATTGTATATTGTTCACTTTATAACTTATCATATATTAGATGACCAAGTGTTAAGGGAATTCGGTTGAGTTAATCCTTTCCAGCGATTCTGTTTGTGTTTTTTTTGTCCACCGCTAATGTAGTGGAGGGGGACTAAAAATGCTACTCGGTGTCCCCCCGTCTTTTCGTCCATCACAAATGTTAACGGATTAACTTCAACCTTGGTTAGCTGATTCATCCTGTTAAGACGACGGCTGGGATTGCATTTCATCAAATTCTGTAAAACAAAATGGTCGTTGTTAATTGCATATAAAGTTTACAATATGCATGCCTTTATATGTGTTGTGAACACGATAAAGCTTGTTGCCTTAAAGACAGCGGATGGGATTGAATTTCACAAAATTTCCTAAAACAAAATGTTTTTTCGAAAGAAGTTTCATCCAGTTATTAAGAAACATATGGGATTGTATTTCACCTAATTCCGCAAACCAATATGACCATCACTCAAATTCGGATATGAACTTCAAACTTGGCTTTTTCTGCTAATACCATAGTCATGATAGATGTGGTTGTAATTCAATAAGTTTCCCAGTAAGATCAACACCAAAAGCTAAGCAATGTTGTGAACCCGATAGCTCTCAAACAAATTCACAGACAAAGAAGGACAAAAAACAGGACCGGGCACAATACTGCGACATCACATATCGGATTCCCGTTAGCTCCGAGATCACTAGGGCAACAAGAAGCTCACTCCCAACCCTCCGGCCGATTGTACTGGGACGAAGGGGTGTGGACTACAATTTCTTTATTAGTTACATTAAGCAAAAGCCTGCAGCAATCTTATATAGAACGTTAACAGGTAAATCCTCTGTTTGAAATGCCTCTGTCCTATATGGACAGAATAGCCTATGTTTGTGTAGTATAGGGTCTGAGCAAGCTTTTAGGAAGAGACCCTGCAGCACCATATTAATACCATATTAACCTGGCACTGAAGCTTCCGGTGCTAATTTGGTCTCAGTATGTGGTGTATTAAATTTGTTACACAGCTAACGTGTGTCCATCTGTTTCAGGACACTGTTAATGGGGGTTCGTTTAAGCCGGATTAGCCCCTGGCCACTTGGAGAAAAACCACCGTAGATCTGAAGACGCCGATGTTGTTGATAATATGTATACGTCTATTATATTCAATTGGCAGCGGCCTGCAATGGCTACGATTGTGGGCGGGGTGTACTGTGCGTGATGCATTACATGTTCCTGAACATTTAATATATACCATAATTATCTACACATTTAATACGGATTCAAAATATACTGACTAGGCAGTTTGGGAACGTACAGATTTTCCATACAGCTTTAGGTCTACAACCAACTGTGGATATATCGACAGGGAGAACTGATATCTTGAATTAAATTATTTTCACATCCAGCCTTTAGATTGCGAGAGAATTAAAAAACCGTCGATGCCGTAAACATTCCCCTTTGGACCTATACATTTGAAAACAGCCTGGTACCCGTTGTCTTTTTTACACATAAAATGCCCAACGGGCGGAATCACTTCGCGGGACATCACTTATTACGTCGCCAGGCCAGTTCTTATGCTTTGGAGGAAACCATTTAATTTTGTATGTCATTACAATTAGGGAGGCTGTTAAATGCAGGGATATATTTCCGATCACACAGATCAAATACAGACAAACCCTGACTGGATTAACATTGACCTCTGGATTCGGATACATGAACTTCATTTGTAAGCGACAAGTTCCGTTAGTGCTCAAACCTGATGTGTTTTTCAGGATCCTATATTGGCTACTCGATGGCTAATGGACGGAAATGTACTTTAGACATTCGCTGTGGTCAATGGCATGAAGTCGAGCAAATCTATCTCTTCACTAGCTAACATTTATCTTCGATGAAGGGTAGCCTAGAACAGAAGGCCCGTGTGATAGACACCAGTGTCAGGCTAATCTTATTGCATATAGAGACCCTATGGCGGTATGGGGAAAATAGATTATTTTGGTTATGTATAAATCGGACTGATAGCTATTATATCTCTCTGAGCTGCATGTGGTGGGTACACTAATAAATCAATAATCAATGTTATAGAAGGAGAATTTATTTTTTCTTCAGACGATTTCGTATTTTTAGATGTCTATCAAATACGCTCACACCGATACCAGTATCAACTTAGAATTGCTTGATTTGTCTGAAAGCAAATTTTGATACTTGAAGAATATTGTCACGAGATAATTCCGTTCAGTGGGAAACAAGAGTATTTCCAGATGTTAGATGGAACGATATTTATCGTACTTCATTTTTTTGTATAGGATGCTTTTCTATAAAGTCACATTTAACCCGTTGTCATCAATATATTCTGGCGTTTTCATACAATAACAAATGCTGACTTTATTATTAACTAACTTGTATTTCTATACAAATGATGCTCGGATAATTCTTGAAAACGTCTTGTCACCCGAATGCCCTATTTATTGCGCAGTGTGATTTTGATCCTGTGATAATTCAATTTCTGACCTAACAAATTTAGTAACTTGCTTGACAGGGAAAACAATCTATTGAAGCGCAACTTCTCTCATATGAGAGTCCAGACAATCAAAGAAAGCATGCATGTGATGTCTTAAGTGCGTCTCGTTTGTATTTTTTAAATAAATTTTTCTCAGCGAACTGTCAACTGATTGTTTTTCTACACGTTGACACAAAGCAAGGCGGACATAACCCATCTCTCTATCTGTCTTGGCAAACTGCCAACTGCTGGTTTCTCTATGCGTTAACACTAGGCAAGGTGGAGACAACACATCTCTCTATTTCTCTTATAAACATATCTTCAAGATACCGTAACGCTTCTTATTCTCAGTTTTTGAGTTTCTAGTCATTTGGTTGTTTTTCCAATCAATCAATGTAAGAAAAATTATTGTTATATGGATATTATTAATAAGGTAACTACTTATTAATAAACCAAGCAGATTTGATTTTGTTTCATCTTCTACAGTATACACAGTAATTGCTGTTCGTACCTATGTGACGACAACTTTGGTTTATCCTGAACGTTATGTTCGCAGCTTTTACATACCCCAAAGAAGGCAATCCCTGTTCAGAATCCTTATCATACACTCTTAGAAAAATATGGCTCTAATGGAACCCTTTTAGGTTCTTCAGTTATGGCTCTGGTGGAACCCTTTTTGATTCTGTATGGAACCCTCACAGCAACTGCTCCATGTATTTCTCCCTATCTTATTATATATCAAAGAACCGTTTTTGTCCTTATGGTTCTATTTAGAACAATCCTGGTTCCATTTGGAACCATCCTCTTTTCCAAAGAACCCCCCAAGAACCATTATTTCCTAGAGTGTACTTGTCATCAGCAGTTTCTATCCAGTTTGATATTTGTCCGAAATATAAATATTTTTGGTCCAAGTTTTGAAACCGACTTTGATATTTTCAAGGCTTTCAGGATGGGCTCGTGGAATCATAAAGTCAGCTGCAATTCATACACCAGGTGAGGACGAGATAGCAACAACAGTATCTTGGTGGGCCTTAATTAAATCACATTTCCGAAATTGTGTTAAAAAGCAAAATGAAATCATTTTCATGCTGTTTGCTTCCTTCGAGCAAATATCCGATTGTGGACGGCAAATCACATCGTTAACACAATTACCCTCTGTGATATGCGCTTTTTCTCCTTCCTTCTACAGTCACGTTGGTTGCTATATGGGAATGCTGCTAATACTCTATGATGCGGGATTTTAATGGTAAATGCTTCCTATGTTCACGTAATAAATATGAGACAAAAACTTTAATTCGATTCACCTGTCCTAAGGTTTGCTGTCAGTTTTGTGTAATGTAATACAAACACATTATTTGGCTCAGAGTTAAACGAACGTAATAGATGAATGGAACCTTCCGGCCGATTTTTGTTTTTTTGTTTGTTCTTAATACATCATTATTAGTATTCGCGACTGTCATACAAATCAACGACTTTATACCAGAGGATATTATTTCTACATCTATGTTGTTAACTTGTTATCCTCAACACCAAAATAACATTTGTAACCTTTTTGGAATTAAAAACTGAGTAACCAAATGAAACAGTTGACCAGAGCTTCAAGAAAACATTCGAATAGGACGGATGTATTTCAATGAGAGTTGTACATTGACCAAAACACCGTTTTCATTTTACGCATATTCTTCTCAAATAGTTAATTATGTACATATAAAAAAACTTATAATTAGTTAATATTTTAACAAATGTTTCAGTCTAAAAATGGGAGTACGACCATTGGTATAGGCTGCAGTTACCTTTTTTGACGTGAAGCTGGAATTTTAAGGACGATCGATATGACGTAATTCTTTTATGGAACACGTCGATTTTTATTTATTCACTGTCTGTTGTTGACGACTTGAGACAGAACAAGCTTATTTTTTTTAATGTTATGCATATTTCAGAAATGTGTTAGAATGTGACGTGATTCGATATATCTGAGGACTTAGACCTGCCCAGGGAGGAGATCCTGGTCCGATTTGCTGAATGTAGTATAACTGACACGTGACTATTAACTGGGACGGCAACTGCTGTTAGTGTGGTAAAGTATCTGGCAGTTCCATCTGTGGATTAAAGCGACGACAAGCCGGTAATACAGATTAATATAGAAAAGACAGAGCATCTTTCACCCACATGTTCTCTAGAATCTAGATCATCCAGGGCGCGTATTATCTGACCTCTGCTTGGACAGCAACAAGACTAGTATCGTCTTCATTTCTCTCCGCACAAATTGTAAATCGATTCGATTCAATCAATTAATACAGTATTTTCGCTATATCGGGCTAATTCTTTCTTAGTTTGAAGAGATTCTAGTTCGGAAAACGCTGCAGGTTGAAAACCGTCCGGGAATCGAACCCACTCAACCACCCGGTCTTCCACAACAGCCGAATGGTTTATGTGACTCGCATTTACTGCGGTGCCTTATTTTGAGGGTCGTGGATTCGATTTTCGAACGGGTTTCAACATGTTAAATTTTATAAATTAAAATCTGTTCAGCCTTCGGAAGCGATATCCCAAAATAACGAAAATACTATATTTATTCACTTTCTGAAAGACAGAAAACCATTGATTTGACCAACGGTTCAAAACAACCAACAAATGCATAAATCGCAGAAATTTTGTTTAAAACTTTGTTACACAACATAACCCAAAGCTCACATAAAAATTGCAAAACGTTAAACTGATAAATTTTCAGTGCGTTCAATCTTACTGAAATAATTGTAATAATGACTTGCCACTCTAAATACGTATAACCTATGCCAATAGCGGAAAGCAGACGCTTTTATTATAGACCTTATTTCACAACAGTCTTAAATATCAATATGGTCTAATTACCGGGTTAAATTGAATGGGTCACAGAATTCAACTTGAACAGAATCTGATAACAAATGCCGATGGCTGGCGGACAAACCAGACCTATATCTTTATTCTATCCATTGGCGATATTCCTGGATCAAGTTTAGCTAAATAAGACGGGTTTATGTAGACTATAGTTAAATCTGAACTGGCCGATTATAACTTATTGCTATATCATTTTTACACATAACAGAATATACATAATCATTTGTCTTGGTCTTTCTGTATTTTTTAAAATTAAAATATAATAGTTTCACTTTTATGTTGACCAGTGAAGCCTTTTTACCTGTACATTTATTGACTTCATTTAAGTAATACAACACAAAAATTGCTATTATTAAGCAATTAAGGGAAGTGTCCATACAACTACTTCAGTAAAAGTTTTTTATACCATGAAAATAATTAAAATAATTTGTTATACATATTAAATCGATGTTATAGAGGCTGCGAATGAGTTTCTGTGAATCGGTTTCGAATCGGGGGCTAACTTTACCAACGTTTATAGTGTTGGCCCTGAAACCCAAAGGTCCCGGGTTTATATCTCGGGGAGGCAAGCCACTTTTTCTCTCTTCATTTATTAAAATGTATATATTTTTTTATAATAAACCCCTTGGCAATGGATAACCAGTTTTTTAAATAACTTTTCTGCCTAACACCAGCAATGCACCCCAAGCTTAACCTAAGATACATTAGTAGTGTAAAACAAATTGGAATCCAAAACGGAAGCAAAGCATATAAATTACGGCTCCTTGGTCGAAAGGTAAAAATAAAAATAATCCTTAAGAAAAAAATAATTAAAAATTTCTCAACCACGGTTATGTAAGGCTTCATAAAGACATATATCCCGTGTTCATCGAAGCTGGGGAAATTTTAAAAGATTTAGTTTATTTATAAACAAAAATTGTATTCTCATGTACCCTATAGTATTAGAGCCATTAGTCAAGAAAACTGCAGAAATGACTTGAATTATGGAATTCCCTTGGGCACAAATTTGATCAATAACTGCCGAGTCCTTGTAAATAATTGAAACAAAAAATGAAAATCGCCCCTGGCTTCCTACCTTAAACATTATAGGTGAATTATTAGAATTGTTTACTTCATTTTTCTTAGATGAACGGAACCATGTTCTTATAATCAGACCAACGACGTTTAATGTCAGTTGCGTTCACCAATGTCAAATGAAAAGAATTGGATGAAATAACATAATAATTAAATTTTTATTTTTTATACACCAATGAAATATCAGGATTTTCTTCACACATTACAAGACTACTGTAATTTGCGGACTGACGTCTGCATACTTCACTTCACCAAACACAGATATAGTGTTTAATTAATTTCAATAAATCAGAGACAATGGGATGATTACTATAATTCCACAACAGCACAGCAACAAACGTTGCATTTTCCACTACATTTAAACTAGCCATGCACCAAGTTGATGACTCAACAATGCGTGCTCAACAAAAACCAAATCACGCAGATGCGAGTACCCAGTCTTAAAATAATTGTTTTTAGAGGGAAAAATAAAGATTATGACGATCTAATTGGGAACATATAAGAAATATTAATCTTGTATACTAAAACTGGTCTCATTTTGATGCATTGACATTGATCACTCATGGTTTTGTTACGTTAAGGTGTAGAAATATACCGAACGGTGTAGACAGTCCTATTCTGTCTTTGTCCTGATAACAGCTGGTCGGGGAATTAGTCATGGTTATGAGATTATAGTTGATATAAATACTAAATAGAATATTACACAGTGGAGTATTAATACCTTAATCATTGCTCTAGTGAATGGATTGCTTATGCCTGAATGTCTAAGTGATAAATTGGCATCTGGCTTCCTGTGTATAACAAAGTATACATTCTAAAACAAAAACCAGCGCATTCTCAATTACAAGGACATAGTCAGGCTTTATAAGACACTAGGTCGGACTAGGGCCTCATATCTTCAAATCCAATTCTTATTGACGTAAAATCTTGGGAATAGGAACTCGCTCAGCTACAAAAAGACCCCAATTTATAAAACCTCTGGTATACGGCATCAAATCTCAAAATAGTAAAACAATAACTTTCTATGGTTTATCAATATGACTTTGAATAAATCCCTTCGCTGTCTAGCTACCTCATGTAATATTTCTTTGATTGTGGTTTAATTAACGCCATACTTGTGGTTATTTCACAGCCCAATGGGTGAAGAAAAATACCCTCAACACCACTAGCAACAAGGAAGGACAAGGACAGGACAGGTCACAATACCAAGACATCACAGATCGGCTTCCTGTTAGCTCCGAGACCACCAGGGCAATAGGAATCACCCTCCCAACCCTCCGGCCGAATCTACTGAGACGAAGGCGAGTGGACTACAATTTCTTGATTAGTTACGTTAGGCAAAAGTCTGCAGCAATCTTATATAGAACGTTAACAGGAAAATCCCTTGTTTGGAATGCCTTAGCCCTATATGGGCTGAATAGCCTACGTTTGTGTAGTAGGGTCTGAGTAAGCTTTCAGGAAGAGACACTGCAGCACCATATTAATATCATATTAACCTGGCACTGAAGCTTCCGGCGCTAATTTGGTATCAGTATGTGGTCTATTAAATTTGTTACACAGCTAACGTGTGTCCATCTGTTTCAGGAAACTGTTAATGGGAATTCGTTTAAGCCGGATTAGCCCCCGGCCACTTTGAGAAAAACCACCGTAAATCAGAAGACGCCGATGTTGTTGATAATATGTATACGTCTATTATATTCATTTGGCAGCGGCCTGCAATGGCTACGATTGTGAGCGGGGTCTACTGTGCGTGATACGATATTATACAATTATCGACTTCGCGTGAGGTTGATACATGGTTTTGTCAACCCGAGAAAACAATATGCGTTTTGTCCACGACACGTGACGTACGTTTCGGCCAATGAAAATAGACGATCGAAGAGCGCTATATAATAAATACAATAATTATGTACGCATTTAATACGGATTCAAAATTACATTACATTACAATTAGGGAGTCTGTTTAATCCAGGGATATATCTCCGATCATACAGATCAAATGCAGACAAAACCTGATTGGATTAACATTGACATCTGGATTCGGATACAAGAACTTCATTTGTCAAGGACAAGTTCCGTTAGAGCTCAAACCTGATGTGTTGGGCACTCGATGGCTAATGGACGGAAATGTACTCTAGACATTAGCTGTGGTCAATGGCTTGAAGTCGAGCAAATCTATCTCTTCACTAGCTAACAGTTGTCTTCCATGGGGGGGAGCCAAGAGCAGAAGACCCGTGTGATAAACACCAGTGGCAGGCTAATCTTATTGCATATAGAGACCCTATGACGGTATGGGGAAAATGTATTATGTATGAATCGGACTGATAGCTCTTATATCTCTCTGAGCTGCACATGGTGCCTACACTAATAAATCAATCAATGTTATACAAGGAGAATTTATGATACCCCAAAAATCGGATTTTTTTTTTTCAGATGATTTCTTATTTCAAGATGTCCATCAAATACGATCACCCCGATACCAGTATCAACTTAGAATTCTTTGATTTGTCTGAAAGCAAATTTTGATATTTGAAGAATAACGTGGGAATACAAGAGTACTTTTACGATGTTAGATGGAGAGATATTTATGCCCCTTTTTATTTTTGTATAGGATGCTTTTTAATAAAGTCACATTTACTCCCTTAGCATTAATATATTCTGGCGTTTTCAAACAATAATAAATGTAGACTTTGTTATTAGCAAACTTGTATTTCTATACAAATGATGCTCAATCCAACACACCTCATCCTGAGACACGGATGATTCTTGAAAACGTCTTGTTAACCGAATGCTCTTTTATTGCGCAGTGTGATTTTTCTCCTGTGATAATTCAATTTTTAACTTATAATAATCTGAGCATTATGCGTTACAGAGAAAACAAATCTATTTTAGAACCGCAACTTCTCTCCCGTGAGTGTCCAGACAATCAAAAAATAGCATGTGATGTATTAAGTGAGTTTCGTTCCTATTTTCAAATACATTTTTTGCAGCGAACTGTCAACTGATAGTTTCTCTACAGAATGACACGAGGCAAGGTGGACATAGCCCATCTCTCTATGTGTCTCAGCAAACTGTCAACTGATGGTTTCTTTATACGTTAACACGAGGCAAGGTGAAGACAACACATCTCTATATTTCTCGTATAAACATATTTTTTTGATTTGATTTGATATTTATTCACCATAATATATATATAATGCGTTAAAGGAACAATTTATAAGTACATGTAGCATGGCGGGAATATCTCCAAGATACCAAAACGTTTCTTAGCTTAACTGGGTATTCTCTAATAGTTTCTCCTAGTCATTTTCACAATCAATCAATGTAAAAAAAATAATTGTTATATGGATTTTATTAATAAGGCTGCTACTTATTAATAAATGAAGAAGATTTGAGTTCGTTTCATATTCAACGGTATACACAGTAATTACCGAGGTCTATATAACACTGGATTGTATAACACTAGCTGTTAATCGTACCAATGTGACGACAACTTTGGTTTATACTGGACGTTATGTTCGCGGCATTTACACACCCCAAAGAAGGCAATCCATGTTCAGAATCCTTATCATACTTGTCATCAACAGTTTCTATCCAGTTTAATATTTGTCAGAATTAAATATTTTTGGTCCAATTTTTTAAACCGACTATGATACTTTCAAGGCTTTTAGGATGGGCTCGTGGAATCATAAAGTCAGCTGCAATTCATACACCAGGTGAGGACGAGATAGCAACAACAGTATCCTGGTGGGCATTAATTTAATCACATTTCCGAAATTGTGTTAAAAAGCGAAATGAAATCATTTTCATGCTGTTTACCTCCTTCGAGCAAATATCCGATTTTGGACGTAAAATCACATCGTTAACACAATTACCCTCTGTGATATGGACTTTTCTCCTTCCTTCTACAGTCACGTTGGTTGCTATCGTGGAATAATGCAAATACTCAATGATGCAGGATTTTAAAGGTAAATACTTCCTCTGGTCATGTATTAAATATGAGACCAAATTTTTATTCGATTCAGCTGTCCTAAGGTTTGCTGTCAGTGTTTTGTAATGTAATACAAACACATTATTTTGGCTCTGATAAATGTTGAACGAATACTCCATAATAGATGAATAGAACCTTTCGGCCGATCTTTAGTTTTGGTTGTTTTTGTTTGTTGTTAATCCGTCATTATTAATATTCTCGACTGTCATACAAGTCAACGACTTCAATCCAGAAGATATTATTTCTACATCTATGTTGCTATCCTTAACGCCAAAATAAGATTTGTAACCTTTTTGGAATTAAAAACTGAGTAACCAAATGAAACAGTTGACCAGAGCTTCAAGAAAACATTCGAAT
>JAVFBX010221243.1:0-11359 GCA_034783855.1 Mopalia kennerleyi | reverse complement strand
CTCTCTCGCGGTAGGGCTTGCTTTTTGATGTGGGCACCTCTGTAAGTAGCCAATGAGAATTGACCATAAGGGATTACAAAGTTAGGGCGGGGATCGCAACGTGTTTAAAAAGGGCAGTTTTAATGAGTTACGAAAACTAGACAACAAAGACTAGCCAGGGCAAAAAACAGACAATCCCAGGACATCACAAACAGAGCGTTTTCGGATGCCCCTGAGTACTAGGGCAATAGAAAGCTCACTTCCAATCCTCAACTGAGAGCAAGGAAGAAAAACGAAGGAAAACTCCTGTACATAACAATGTATCTTACCAATACATGATGGAAGGCTTCCTGTCCATTCTCCGGTTACTGGGCACGTCCTGTTGGAATATCCTAGGAGTTGATAGCCTTCGTTACAATCATAGCGGACAATAGAACCCAGAGGGTACAGGGATATGTCTTTTTTCCCATTAGCTGGGGTGCCGGGGTCACCACAATATTTGACTGAAAAAGAAAGACATATGATGCACAGGTATTAGTTTACTTGCTTGATGACTTCGCTCAAACTTAAGCCTTATAAGGCTCATTCTAAACATTTAACTCTTTTCACAGTGAGTCAGGATTGCTAGTTTTCACCAAATATAGTGACAAGTACCTTGATCGTTACTCCTTGATTACAAAATCCAAAAATCTACAAATGCATTGCAGCACATTTCACGTGTCATATATATATATATTTAATAAATAAAGAGAGAAAAATGTGTTTGCCCCCACCGGGAAAGCCGTTTCATCGCTTCGATCTGTATTCTACATATTGTTATGTTGTGTTTATCTTGAATGTGTACATGTGACGGACCAATGCGAGAACAGATGATTCTTGGTCTTTAGGTAACGCCTATATGTAACATAAGTAGCCAATGAGAATTGACCATAAGGGATTACAAATTTAGGGCGGGGGATCGCAACGTGTTTAAAAAGGGTAGTTTTAGTGAGTTAAAAAAACGACGGCTGAAGATAGAGTTGGAGTTGAGCACAGTAGAAGTTAGTGGAGTAGAGAGTTGAGCGAAAGGAAGATAACTGAAAGCAAGAACTAAGGAAGGAATCGAACGAGGAATTGAACAAAGGAAGAAAGCACAGAATAGAGAAATTAAGTAAACATATAAGTATAGTAAGTTTATAGTTTAACACAATAGTCGTCTGTTGTCTCAAAGGTCAGTATTGCTTGTTTATTGCATGTTGTATTAATAGTTGTTTATTCCCTTGACAAAGTAAAACTTCATTCAAACCACCGAGAATATTTTGTGTTACTTGATTAGATTTAATCGATCCACGGCATATGGGAACTCTGGGTATTTAGTTTATTAGAATAACATTAAGGAATAAGATTAAGAATAGGGCATCATAACAACATCTTTCAGTTTATAAACGACGGATACTCTTCTAATTATCTTATGAATAGTAAACAATTCCTCGCTCCACGAAGGTAGATATCCTTTTTGAAATGCCCGTTTCATCTCACTTATCCTTACTAAATCGCCTATTTCAAACGGTATTTTAGTATTAATTCGTTCAGACGGATACAAATTCTTGTAAACAACGCCTTCGTTCGCGATGTTTACTTCGAAAGGTGACATTTTAATACTGTTATGATATCCATTGTTATAACTAGCAATAAAATCTTGAACAGCCCCTTAATTTAAATTTTCTGGAAGAATATTTAAATTTTATACTTTAAGTTAGCTAGAAAATACCACTTAGCCTACAAAGTTGGAGGTGGGATTAACGAAAAGCTTCTAACTTCGGCTTCTTCAGAAAAATAAGTATAACTCATTTCATTCTGCAATTACAAAAAAGTCCTTATTTTGGGCGCTAGTGCCTCTTTAATTCTGCTTGGCATATATCCTAAACTGGCGATGGCTAATAAAAGCAAAAGGCGCATTTTTGCTCCAGCTTCGTCGATCCCCCCGATTAATTATGTCCGCTCTACAGAGCTAAATTAATAGACCGCCGATCCAAAGAATGCGACTGTTAATTTAAAAGGTATCACAGGGTACAATGACCCAGAGCCAACATGTAGATGTTTTCGCTAAAGGTCCGGCTTCAGTGTACATGGAAGTGGCCTTCTAACGAGACTGGTGATTCTGATAGCAAAAGTATCATGTTACTTAATGGTGTGATTCCAGTTATGTCACTGCCATCTTTTTCGTGGAAGCCCCAGATTTAATCCAACTGAACCGAGCCTTTATTCGTGGAATCTTAACAACAGATGGCCATAACATTATATCCGCAACCGATTCTTCTATGCAGTTTTGCAAAAAGTTAAAGCTACTTAAGCATCTTCGTCTCGAGGTGTCCAATGCATGATAACTGAAAAAATATTACTAAGTTAATCAGTGTTTGAGATATAGGCGTACATTTGTATATTAGGACTGGAAAAGTTGAATGCGCGTTGAATCCCGTACCTCGTACGACAGTGGTTATTCAATTGGGTCATTGTCAAGGTTATTGACCCATTAATAAGTTCCAAGAATAAATTGATCACGTGCTTTACAACAAAAATTGTCCTTGGAGTATACAGCAGCTTCATGTCCTAAATAATAACTGAATAACTCAGTGTGGATCACATAAACTTTTCGTCTAAGGCCCAAACTTCGCCTGGGGTTGATTAAAGGATGTTTGACTATGCGCGTAAGGGTACTGGTAGTAATTCAATTATATAACGGCGGTGTATTCCAACTATATTTGACTATAGCACAGTCTTAAAATGTGATGTTTCCACGCAGAGTTTTAAGCAACTCGCTCAAGTTGATTGGGCTGCTTATCAAGACTGTCATAATAAAACGTGTATGTTTTCTATGTATGGCTTATTAAGGACCGCGTTAAGATTATTTTGTCTTTTACAGTACAATAACTGTCTTCTTATCAAACACGCACAAACCAATTGAACCAAAAACGCATCAGATAAGGCACTATTGTTTTTGTATATTTTAAGGGAAATAAGTACTACAGTTTTAAAAGGAACCCGATATCTTTAACTTATCTCCACAACTACAATGAAAACACCAGAGAAAAATAGCAGCAGAGTTAACATCAGATCCTGGAGATTACCTCTCTTTGATCATCGGTGTTTACTAGACTTTCACATATTAAACAATCTCCCAGATCCGAGCACAATTAAAAAACTTCTTCTAATCCCTGGTTCGACCATCATTGTACAGCAAAACGTAAATTATTTTACGCCCATTTAAATGCTCACAAGAAAAGGAAAATGAAATAAACCGTTTCGTACTACATTTTCCAAGAACCGACTTTAATAGAACAATTTACCAAAATAAATGCACGTGTAATTGCGAAAGAACAAGGACAGTAGAAGGAATGTCGTTGATCCTAAAAAGTATCGGAAGTTAATTAAAGGTACACGTTCAAGTCATGCCAAGCTATCCATGTCTGATTTTGTGAACCGTTTCAAAAGTTTCAATAAACCGAGATCTCATTTTGAAAATAGCCATCAATTAGAAAATAATTTTTTTTCCGAAATCTCAATGAAAAAGCAAAATAATCTGGCATTAATACAGCACTGAACGAGTTAAAACTAAAAAAAATCGCCGTCGTATAAGGAATAACTTTCAAATTCAAGCTGCAATTATTTGCATAAACAATACTGTCTCTGTTTAATATCTGAAACGCCTGGTCCGAAGGATCTATTGTACCACTTTAACAAAATGAAATGTCCTAACGCTGAAAAAAATAGAGGGATCATAATTTTTATTCTTTGCATGGAATTTTCTTGTTTAAATTGAACACCTTTTTGTTTTGTAATTTTACACAGATAAAGCTGTGTTTTTATTGAACTGTAATCCATCAGCAACGTTTTGTTAATTTGCAACAAAACACCCTGAATACAGTTTTAATTGGTGTAAACTATATTAGCGGTGAAAATTGCTGTAGCTTAATACAGCTACTAGTGCTGTAAATATATATCAATATAAAGAGTAGTTTATTTACAGTATATGTTTTATTAAATTTGCAGCATCGTCATGTAAGGGAAATACCCTTAAGTACGACGGTAAACCCCAATCAAACAAACAAACAAGTCTTGGAAATTACATTTCTACCTGCTTGCTACGGCTAAATGTAAATATGAACAATAATATTCAGTTTTACACTGCGTAGCTAAATCTCATGTATACTTGATTGTTATCTTGCTGCCTGGCCAAACAGTAAATGTTTTAAACTTAAATGTATTTCTGTGAAAAACAAATGACCAACGGCACAAATAAAGGCGCGGTTGAAAGAATTGTTAGAAACTGCCTGGCAGGAGGAAGGGACGGTGATAGAAGTCGTGCTTAAAGATCAAGACTGAGCCATCAAATGGATAACACCTTGGGCAGTGTTATGGGAGCAAACACATTAAAGAAAATATTAATACGAGTAGAGACTGTAGACAGTCCTCCCCCTGACCCACCCCCAACAAAAAATACTGACCTGTGGGAGCAGAAAGTGTTCATAATTATATAGACGTTTCCTGCTTTTTTGGTGGGGACTATCACTCATAACACTGACAACGAATTATGATATATGATTTTAGTGACTATTTATTGAATAATAGTTCATGCTATTGACACATCGTACTTTTGATGTAGCAATTTGAGCGTCACAAAATGTTTTGTAACTAACAATTTTTTTAAGTTTAGGTGAAAAAGGGAATTAAACTTTGGAATTGTTTGAGTTTTTACTTGTTATTTGTGCAAGTTACTTACAATAGGGTCAGATAAAACCGTGTTCGTGTCGGCCTATAAATTATATACCCTAAATCTTTGACTTTTTCAACCCTTTCTCTGCTGTGTAATTTCCCATTTTGTCGAAGAACAAAATTTATGCTGATAAACCTATATGGAATGTCAGTGTTCTTTTTAAATGAATATGTTGGATATTTATTCTGTTTTTAAGTCTCCCCTCAAAATTGAAGAAAAAAATAAATAACTGGGGCAAAAGGAAAATTATTTATTATCAGCAAAATGTGTTTGTAGTACAAGTTGTTCCACACGTTAAGGTTGGGGGGTGCTTCCTGTTGCCATGGTGCTGGTAGGGTTAAGGGAACATACCATGCCGATATATTTGTGGCGTCCTATTTTGACCCGTGGTTGTCTTGTATGTTGCCATTGTTTGTTGCCAGTTGCGGTCTGTGTAGTTTCTTTGCAGAGACACCATCATATGAGTGAGATACCGAGCCAAACGATAAATCAATCCACACTTTAAGCGATGAGTGAATAAAACTAAAGGAGATCGCCAGTGACTAAAAGGGTAGATAACTCTGTCATCCGTATATTAGGTAGAGCCATCTATGTCATTGATTAAAAACAGCGTTATATTAAATATTCATACCATGCTATTGTTAGTCAATGAGATGGATTGTACTTCCTGTTATAAGGGTTAAATAGTTATCTCCCTGTTTGTCCACTGGCGATCCCCATTCTAAAGCAGCTTTATTATTCATATTTCTAGCTCTGCCCCTATTGTGCAGCCAATTATCTGTCTCCAGCCCAACTCGGCACCAAGTGAGCCCCCCTCTTGATCCCAGTTGGGATAGCCTAAATGGACCAGTGACTTTTGATGTCACAGAATCAGCTGGGCCTCAGGCAGTCAACCTATCTTGGGCCCCAATAACTTGTGCTGGCTGGGCTGACCCGCCGCCTCTTTGACGAACCTTGCGTAGCTAACGTTGGGCGCAATAAACAAAATGACGCAATGCTCTCAGTACTGGGCATCATGGCAATAACGCTCAACGTAAGGTACACATGCTTTGGGCCCTGGTGACAATGCGAGGTCAAATGTTAAACTGAGACATCTGCATAAACCGCTCAAACCTATCTTTCTTTTCCGATTTATTTTGTTGTTTCTTCAAGCAATCGTGTTATAAATTGGTCTGAATGTGATCTGCTCAGCCCTCTTGTCAATTTGTGACACAATGTTTGTTATGAAATATCGTGTTAATAGTTGTTCAAACTAGGAACATGTCCTTGACCGCTAATCTCCCGTTTTCTCTTTTTCTGACTGTTTTATTTCTGTCAGCAATCGTTATGTAAATCTTATTCCATGTAACATTGTGTGGTATCCTACGCAAATAATGTTATTATGTATTAAGTATGCAGTGTACGAGTTAAGTAAGTCTGTACGAGTTATGTAAGTCTACTGCATGAATAGGTGTTGCTAGACACACATGAGTGTGAACGCTGTACGTAAGATGATGCTCCATGTAAATAGACGTATTCAACTTATTTCGTCTTCCTTCTTTCTTTCTACAATTTACTGCGATACAATACATTGTTTGTGTCGTTTGTTACAAATCTGTGTGAGAAGAAGTGATATGGCATCTGAGGTCCACCACACATGAGATAGCAAGCTAGATACCAAATTAGCTGTAAAGAGATTATTAACTCTCTTTACTCTCTTTATTATTATGCATAGACTAAGGACATCATTTTCATAACTATTAGTTACAAGCTATATATTCAGGCTCACTATATGTTTTTGACATCGACCCATTTAAGATCGTGTTCTCATATATAGGCTGTGTTAGGAATGGTGGTTATAAAACTTTTCGTGGAAGAACTATTCGTGGTAAGACAGCAGTTTGCAGAATTAAACTGATGACGGCGAAACTATTTCGAGCTGGTTTCTACATATTGCGAAATATAATTTTAATAATTCGGAGAATGAGCCTTATCAGGATGTATCGGTGTAATTGAAGCTTGGGTCATGTCTGATGGTGTCTGGGCTGTATTCATTCTGAACGCAACACGCGTTTAGTGTCCTTGAACTTCTTCAAGGGACACTAACTGGCTGCGTGACAACATTTTCATGTATGTATAGGAAGAAACATAACACTTTGACATAGCGAAATAACAGCACAGTTCCCATTCCTTTAAACTGAAAATATTTTTTTAAGAGAGTATGGCTGTGAGTTTGACTAGGTTCGTCCCTAAAAGTTTAAATGCATATATCTTACCAATGATTGATTGTCGTTTTACGACACATTCAGCGATAATTAAGCTACCCTGAGGCGTGAACATGTTTTCAATTCATTTTTTTAAATCTATCTTTAAGGACAATTCCAAAAATAAAAATATAGCTTCTACGAAGCAATGCTGGTGTTCTGAGGATAATGGGGCCATTTTCTTTGGAGCCTCGTTATGGCTGCAAGATGCAATGTGGGACAAATGATACAAATGTCTTCAGCATACCAGATTACATATGAAACAAAACATCATTTTCGACTCGAAGTCCACAGCAGTCATTCAGTCGTTCTAGCAAATCTTACGGTAGATACCAAACAGAAAGAAAACGACCAGTGATTCTATTTATTTACAATATTTATTGTAAAATAATAACAACAATAACAGTAAAATACAGTATAATGTTCAATGGCAGAAATACTTTAAAAAATACAATTGAAGGTAAGAGACAATAAAAATATTAGGTATGTATATATGGTAACTTACATATAGCATACAACGGATCAGCGTAAAAATCTACCTATAGTTTAGTCCAATCTTTGACTTTAAACATGCCTGCAAAACAAGCCAGTCACTGACCGGCGAAAAGAGGGGCAAACTACTGGAAAGTTCCGCAGACAAAGGCTGAGCTTCAAAAACATACTGCCACTGTGTTGACATTGAAAGATACATGGATCTATTATAGTAAAAATCATCGTACACAACTCAAAGTATATAAATCTGGGCAAATGTGAAGGTTTAAGCCCCGTCTTGGATTTCAGATGCATTATGTAAAGGACTAGAAAAATATGAATGATGCCGTTGTCTTCAGCATACTACATTACATATGAATCGACACTTATTCGCTAATTTGCGAAAACTTGGAAAATGTTGCATTTTGATTGGCCCTACAGACATCTAATTGGCATAACGTTTATAAATGGCCTGCTACCGTTTATAAATGGCCTGCTACAAATTAAACCCTATTGTGAAAAGGATATGTGTCCCAAGTTTCAATGTGATCACTTACGTTACTCTGGACATTTTAAAGATTTTTTTAGCTTTCAAAATGGCAGCCGAATTACGTCACATCCGGTGACCAAACATACGTCATATTTTGTGGAGCGAAATTTCCTTAAATATATAGTCCTTTCTTGTAATACATACTTTTTTTCACCAAGTATTCAAGTCTTTTTTTTTTTTATCAAAATTTTTGTTTTCGATTTGTCTTCACTAGCTTTCCTGTGAGACATTTAATAGTTCCATCATGGAGGTATAGCAGAAGGAGTAACAACTCGCTGATCGGGACAGGCGACTGTGCTAGACTATCCCGCTGTTCAATTGAAAGCTGAATAGAGTTAAAGCCAGAATTATTTCTTTGATGTTCACTGATCAGTTCCGACAGGGCAGAATCGTGAAATATATTTTCTCAGTTTTGTCAGCACAAGGACCTTATATGTGCAAAACAAATGCACCAAAGGGCATCGATTTGTTTCATGCGCATTTACCCAATTTGCAATCATTGCCTTTCACACTATCGGGACGTAAAATACTCAAATAAAAGTGAAAAATAGTTTTGTAATTATAATGATTTTAAAATATTATTTTATGAAAGAAGTTTTACAGTTTACACATATTTCCGCATAAGAATGATTTCCCAAAATGTTTATTTTGTTTCTGACATGATCTATTATATTTTATAGGCTAACTCTCCGACGGTTACGCGTTTGAGTAAAATCGGCGATTTAAAAACGGAAAATTTACCCATTTAATTAACATGGGGAAATTAATCGGCTAAAATCTTAAAATTCACCATTTTAAAGTTGCAGTTTGAGTATCTTCGACGAGAGTCTAATGATAGACAGTGAAATAGATTGTACTGCGTTCTTATTACATTAAATCTCTATTCGGTGACGGTTAAACCAGTCCAGAGATATTTAAGTTATAAAAAGCAATGGTCTTGTGTTTCCTTTCCTTGCTACTAATGTTTGTCAATTGCTAAAGTATTCACTATTTACCCCCTGGGGTTCATCGAACAACCATTAGAACCAGCCTAATTAGTATGAAAAGGATTATCGCACCAGACATCGTTTTGTGTGTTGACACTAGATATCATGTTGTTAAGAGTTCAAAACCTAATCAGACATACTGTACGCCACGGGATTTTAATCGCCCTGACCATAAAGCTAATAACATCCCGTGAACCCATGTGTGCGTATGCGTGAATCAAGCCATCTAGCTTGTTCACTAGATAATCCAGCAGTGGGGCGTCTGGGGGAATTTATCAATGCACACTTTGAAGCGGCGGAGTTGTTACTCCTTCTCCTATACCTCCATGGTTCCATAAAGATTGGTTGGAATGGAACTTTTTTAGAAACGTTCTTCTCTGGGCTCAAAGTTGAGATCGGTCCTGAGTATTTATTTAGTCCGACCAGCCAGTATAAATAATAATGTATCTTGCAGTCCGACTAATTCAGAGGGGGGAGGGGGGGGGGGGGGGCGCAAATCTTTAAAATTATAAAATAAACCAAATTATTTCCCTTGTGACTTGATGACGTAATGGTCTGACGTGGCTCATTTAGAAGGTCTACGCCATTTTCAGAAGGTGAGTGTAAAATTATATCAGATGAAAATTCGAGTAAAAGCCAAAATAAAGATATTTCTTTGGTATGAATGACATGATTAGGCAATATGTAGAAAACCTCATCGTAAAATTTGACTTGTTACGGTATTATAAGCACATCTAAAGTAGAATCTGGAATCCGAGTTTCTCGCTAGGCCTAGGGAATAAGTCAGAATGTCTCAAGGGCATAACGTCCTCTACTAAAACGTCCCATTTATAAAACGTCCTCTTGCCAAAACGTCCCCTAATATACATGAATATTAATATATATAGTGTGATTGCTTTTTATTATATATATATATATAGTCCGTTATATACAAATATATGGACTAAATCTGATTATGCCAACATGTATCACCCTGATGAACTATCTAAACTATGTAAACTGATGAACTAGGCCTATGTGACTATGTCAATTATTTTATTTTTAAAACGAAATGGCTGAGCGTATTACGCACACGCTGGTTACAAATAGCCACTACAACACCGGTCAACCAAAATACATAACTTTACCTTTGTTTTTATTGGTGTTTTATTTGTCCACTACCATAGTAGTGGGGGGGGGGGGGGACTTAGAAATGCTACTCGGCGCGTCCGTCCGTCTTTCCGTCCATCCGTCCGTCACAAATGTTTGTGAACACGCTAGCTTGAAAACAGATTCTCTGATTAACTTCAAACTTGGTATGTAGCTTTATCCTGCTAAAATGACGGATGGTATTGCATTTCACTAAATTCCGTAAAACGAAATGGCCTTTATTACATAATTTTAGCGACTTATGCAGGATAAGTAGAGAAAAAATTCCCGGATTAAGTTCAAACTTGGTATGAAGATTCCCCTGGTTAAGACGGTGGATGGGATTACATTTCACCAAATTCCGTAAAAGTAAATCGCCGTTATTACATAATTTTAGAACAGTCATTCCTGTATGTGTTGTGAACACGATAGGTAAAGAATAAATTCACGGATTAACTTTAAACATTAAAGATAACGTCCTGTCTTTAAGACAATATGTCAGATTGAATTTCACCAAATTTTGTAAAACAAGATGGCTGCCATTGCATTGTTTAACAATATTCGTTATTGTATATGTTGTGAACACTATAACTCTGTAACAAATTAAAGGATGAACTTGAAACATGAAATATAGTCTCCACCTTTTAAGACAACAGATGGGATTGAATTTCATCAAATTCCGTAAAACAAACTGGCGTCCATAGCATAATTTTACAATAATCATATCTATATATGTTGTTAACACGATAACTCTGCAATAAATTATTGGATTAACTTGAAACATGAAATATACTCTCTTCTTATTAAGAAAACAGATAGGATTGAATTTCATCAAATTTCGTAAAACAAAATGGCCACCAATGCATCATTTTACAATATTCACATGTGTTCTGAACATGATAATTTTCAGATCAAATTCACAGATTAACTTGAAACCTAGAAGCTAGCTTCCTACTACTAAACATAGGATAGGATTGCATTTCATCAAATTGCACAAAGCAATAATGGGATTTCAATGAAGAGATCAAGATCATCTCTGGAATGCTGCCAGAGTATAAATATGTCATCAAAATTTCTAAGATACATGTATAACAGGGGTTGCTTAGAACATTTTCCAAGGGCTTTGTGTTCCCATTCTGCCATAAAAATGGAAGCAAAGTTTGGACTAAACATTTTACCCATAGCACAACCTTTAATTTGCTGGTATATTTGGTCATTAAACTCAAAATCGTTACATTTCAAGCTGAGT
>JAVFBX010221232.1:0-11361 GCA_034783855.1 Mopalia kennerleyi | reverse complement strand
GTCCTTAAAACTATACAAATAGTCGTAGATTCCAAACAGAGGGCCAATTCCAGACATATTTACTGATAAACACAGGAAACATTGCCCACCAGAAAACTAATTCACTCATCTTCAGAGAACATGTGTCTTGTCTATGATGGATTAACCGACTTATTAAAAATGATGGCTTTAACGGACCACCATAACTTTCTGCCAGAGAAAATGGACAGATCATAAAGCCAGTGGCCAACGAATCAACACCGCTGGAAACCAAATGAAAGGTGTCAATTGTTCTCTGACATATAATGGAGGTACAAAAGGGGAAGTGATTAGAACAATACATCAGAGTGACGGCCAGACAGAAAAGTATAGCCGGTGGTCAAAAACATTGGCAGGGAACAAGACAACTAAATTGGGCGATAGTCTGGCATCAGTATTGATCTCGATTATCATATATGTAGTCTATAAAAAATAGCTCACAAAGCAACAAAGGATATATCATATCATATATATATCTAAAAAAAAAGCCACATTATCAATTTTACCACCACAACCACAAGGCATTCCTACAACAATCAGCATACAAATGAACCACCCCCAGCCACCCATCCCCCACAGCCACAGCCACCGCCACCACCCCCCAGCCACCCATGCACCATTTGTCAATAGACAACATACAATGAATTTCTCCCAAAGCGCAAAAAATACCACAAGAGTAAAGATATATAGAGACGGCTTAGACTCTTCACTAACACAAGAAGTGAAATCGAATTTCACTCATGTCCAGAGAACAGTTGTTTTGTCTATGATGAATCAACAGATTGATCAAAGATGAAGGCTCATGTTTTAAACAGACTACCATAGCTTTCCGATGGAAAGTACACAAATCATTAAGCGAGTTACCGTCGAATCAATATGGATAATGCTAAGACAACAGAAGGTGTCAATTGTCCTTTCGGGGTATAATGGCAGTTCAAAAGGGGAAGCGATTAGGACAATACATCAAGGTGATTGGCTGATTGCTAGACAGATAAGTATACTGTGTCGTGAAAAAACTGACAAGACAAACATAACTAAATTGGCGATCTTCCGATATAATCATTAATATAGACTATATTTTATCTTAGCAACAAACAATGTCTGAGAGAAAAGTTGATACCTCTATCAAATATAACAAAATTGTTTAACAAATATAAAAATAACAATTCGTCTGTAAGATTCCAAGAACAAAATATAGTAATACAAGAGGTATAAAATATCAATTACCATTCTAGGTTGCAGACAAGAAACATTAATCATCCATGGATCACTTCATCATATCGATTAGCTCCCCTTTCCAGATTGACTCTGGTTCATTTTAGCATGATATATACAAACGTATCCCACCAAATATCAGTATTTATCTATACCCCGAAACTCCCTTTGTTGTATAGACAAATTACAAAGTTATTCTCAAAACGTTGAGATTATATACCACAAGAGCAAGAGATTTCAAAACCCTATCAGTTACTGACATATTTCTATTGACAAACACGAGAAGCAATTTCCCCCGAGAAATCTAAATCACTTGTCTACAGATAGCATTTGTCTTGTCCATGATGGATTAACTTGCTTATCTAAGATGATGGCTCTAACCGACCACCGTAACTTTCTGCCCCAGAAAGTCGACAGATCGTTAAGAGAGTTGTCATAGAATCATCATGAAAATGTCCTAAACACAAAAAAAGGTGTCAAGTGTTTTCTGGCGTATAATGGCAGTGCGCGAGGGGTAGTGATTAGGACAATACATCAAAGAGACTGCCAGAAAGATAAGTATAGCATGCCACAGAAACTAGTGTCAAGAAGGACAAATAAATTGGGAGATGATTTGTCATGGTCTTGGTAACGATTATCATCTTTACAAACCTGTCAAATAACTCTTAGAATAAAAACTTATATACATCTTAATTAATTTAAAATTCTACATCAATATATCAGAAAGTATAAACTCAAAGAACCAAAGTAAAACAGTTTCAAGAATTCTCTTAGATTGATAAGCTACAGCATTTCTCGTAAATGATATATTATTTAACGTTCGATTCATTCCTAGTTCACCACTGACAGCATTAACCAATTAAATTAGCATTCTAGTACTTGTTACAACAATTCTTTAGACAAAACCTGGTGGCTTTGATTAGGGTTTTGAATCTTTCTTAAGATTGTTTCTAGGACGAATCCACCATCAGGCGACTGACAACAAACACAATTGTGTGTTTGTTTGATTGGGGTTTAACGTCGTATTCAATGGCATTTTACTTATATGACAATGGAATGTCCATTTCACACTCTCTGATGGTCGCTTCCACTAAGCCACGGCCGCGCGCCGACACCGACCACAAAGACAAATCATGGCAATCGCAACACACAAGACCCAAGAACAGGTCAGGCTTCCTTTTGCCTCTTTACCACCAAGAATCTCTCTACATTCGCTCCAGCAAATACACGACTATATACCATGGCTCACATAAATATATACAAGAATCCCCAACTTTATTCTTTGGGCATCAAAACTTACAAACTTAGAGATAATCAATTCATGACAAGGATTTCAAAAACTGATTAAGTAATACCATATCCTGCTGACAAACACGAGAAGCAATTTGCACACGAAATCTAATCCGATTGTCTCCAGGGAACGGTGGTTTTGTCGTTTATGAAAATTATTGACTTACACAGTTAATGGCTCTTAGGAACCACCATAGTTCCCGGCCCAGTGAAAGCAAAACAATCCATGAAGTGAGTTTGCATCGAATCAAACATTGGCAATGCTAAGAAAAAGGTGTCAATTGTTCACTGGTTTACAATGATGGTTCAGAGAGGAAGTGATTAGAACAATATATCAAAGTGACTCTCGACAGATGATATAGCATGTCATGGAAAACACTAGCAAGAAGAAGACAGCTAAATTGAGTGATCGTCTGTAGGAATCATTAGTACAGATTGTCTTCCTTGTGGTCAATAAACAATGCTCTAAAGAAAATATGTACGATCGAGAAGAATACGTGGTCTAACATACTAGAGTCGGTGTGTTCTTCTACACCATATAGAGGAAATATCTTTTAACCCTCAACACGGTAAGTAATAATAAGTTAAAATGGCGTGTGGTTCTGTTACACGAATGAAGTAATATTATTCCTTTCGAAGAACGTAAATCAAAGAAGAGGGAAACGATTAGTAAGCCTGCGAAGGCCCATCGGGGCATAAAGACATAAACGATTATTTATTTTTTAACTTTTTGATAAATTAGCCTATATGAAATAAAAAATAATAATAAACGTTTCAATCCGAGAGACGCAATGGAATAATTAGTGCACAGCAACCTAGAATCAACTGGCTATTTAACGGTATGTTTGTCAGTTTAATACACAAGTAGTGTTACTCCGAAACACTCATTTTCTATCTCTATATTTCAGCACTTTATTTTGCCATCATGATGGCAAAATAAAGTAGAGATAGAAAATGAGTTTGACTTTTTTCGGAGTAACACTACTTGTGCATTATGCGAAACTGATCAGTGGAACTCAAGGATTTTGTCAGTTTGTTGTGCCAAAATTAAAGTACAGGACAGTCCGGTATGCCCCCGACCGCCCCACCTCCACCCGTTAATGGTGCGTCTCGAACCGCATTAATACAAACTACTCGATTCAACAAATATATACAGCCCTTCTGGGGGCTCTTTGCCCGGACCATGTGAGCGACAGGAGGTGTACATTGTCTTTCGATAAGTGCCATTGGATTACTTTTTATGGTCGACCCAATCCATCGATAACCCGTTTATCCGAATATCGCTTCCAACCGAACCCCAGAACGGTTACCATTTTTTTTTTAATTGAAGAATGTACTATACAGTAAATCATTCCTCTGACAGATGATCCATTAAAGATATGTTTGTTTAGTCGTCTCGGTGCAGTCGCATGACCTTTATCGAAAGCTGACATATAAACAAACTATTTGACTAATCTCTAAAAAAAAAAAAGATACGTTAAAACCATTTTTTTTACTATTTGAGCCAGTGATGTAAACCTCCGGGTTCTATTTGCTCATATATTTTTAAAGTTCAATCACGCTGGGACGCTCCGTTAATCTGATACTTTGGTAGTTTTTCAACTTCAATTGCTGGTCCGATAAATTGTAGATTTTAATATCGCCTTGCTATCTTTCTGTGCTTTGCCAATCTTTAATTATAAACATTTTAAGCAGTTTGCGATATAAAATGTTAGAAACACCGATACTAATCTTGTCCTGACAACACTTTTACCAATAACGTAAATAAAAGCCACACTTACTCAAGTCGGTTATCTCCAAAAATACAGTTCTGTAAGCTGCCCACCAAAGTCAAATTTTACTGACTAGACTTGGAAGTATGGAATAACATGATAGCATCCGCTTCATTTACAAGTATGAAACTTGTTAATTAAAATAAACACAATTGTTGTTCGACCTAAACTTATTATTTTCATTGCATATTTTCAAAGACAAACATCTGTATTGCACTCGCATTCTAGTAAGCATAGCCGTTAATTAGTTAATTTAACAGGCGGAACTGACGTCATTGTTCGAAAACACGGCCGGTCACCAGTGTGCCCGAAAGCAGCTGTAACATCACGGAGTATAGACGCTTGGTCATCTAAGCGCAATGTTAATCGGTTGTATACAGATCAAAATAGCTCTGAGTAACACATACGTTTAGCATATTATCAGCTGACATACAGTTTTACAAAATCCGGTTTTTAGTACCACGTTGATATGTACAAACGCCTGATTGTTGTTGTTTCGCTTGGGGACGGAACCCTCACTTTCGGCTTTATATGAAAGCATCCATCAGTGCCGACAATAGTGGACAGCCATGACTAGATGAGCATCTATCATCTGCTGCTAGATGATATAACCACCGCATTTTGGAACAATGACGTCAGTTCCGCTTTTTAAATTAACTACTTATTTGATTGGAAGTGCCATACAGATGGTTGTCTTCGAAAAAATGCAATAAAAATAATAAGTAAAGGTCGAAAAACAGTTGTCTTTCCCTTTAAGTCGCTCTACCGGAAGTTAGAGCCAGCCATAATTTGGGTTATGTGGCACGGTAATACAGTATAACCGTGCAGCTTAATGGATTGATTGATTGTTCGGTGTTTTATGCCGTGCTTAAGGGTATTTCAGTTATATGACGGCGGTGTATTGCCACAATAGTTTACACTAGCACAATCAAGATGTGTAGTGTTTCCGTAATGTTAGAAAGTTAATTTCCCTCCTGTACTTAGTAAAGATAATAGTGCTGCTCTTCAAATAACTGTCCTTAGCCAGAGGGCCTGCCAGAATCCTTGTTATATCAGATTAGACTCCATATTTGTTTTCTTAAATAGTTTTGTGGCTCGCTGCATTTGATGGTGTATTTATTTGTGGTCATGTGAGGCTATTTCAATCAAATAACGGCCTCCTAGCTCTTTGCGTGAATGAGACCACAGCCTATGTCTTACAGCAGGACAATAGAGATCGTAACAAGACAAAAGACATGAACACCACACACAGATCGGCTTCGTGTTTTCATCTAGCTCTTAAAACAACTGAGCACCAGAATTCTTCATCCAATCGCTCGATGTCTTCGTAGCTCAATGATTAAGAATTCTCAATTAGTAAATCTGATATTTGGTTGTAAAGGAAGCCCTGTGTGGTCGTCATTAGTGTAAATCCCCAGATGTTCAAAGCAAAAACTATTAATCTAGATTAAAGTAGAAAGCTGTATTGCTTGTAGGAAACTGCTGAGTCCCAGGCAACATATCGAGTGCAGTTCATCCAAAAACTGGAAGGTGATCAGATTTATTGTACGAATCTTATAACCCGGTTTGACTGAAGTCCTGTGCTATGTTATCTTCATTAGCAGTGAAGCCACCGCCAACATTCTCCGTCAAACTAGAAACCAGATTTAGTTTGTAAACCTGATCTTTACCTTTCAGGGAAACTCTGATACAGAATCTATGTGGGTATAGCTGTTGATCGCTAGAATGAGAGAAATAGTCTCGTATAGGAAGCTAATTTGATACGCTATGGAGAACTCTCTCTTTCTCTCCATCAGCGAACAGAATCCTATACACCATGTTTATCTGGCATAAGCTTGGAGTTCTCCGTTAGGTTCTTAAGTTAAATGTCATAATAGCTTGAGCAGAAACAGTTAGTAATTAAGTTATTAGACAGTCTTCGGACGTAATGAATTAACTGATATATAGACCGGTTAATACAAAACAAGATTTAATAGGAAACGTGAACTATGAACACCTGAGCAGACTATTTATTTTCCAGCAAGCTTCAAAACACCGTACTTAAATTAATGTTATTTAACAGACGTTAGGCAGATGATTACTTCGACAGACCTTGCTGCGCGGCACATACGTACTAAATACTGACTGTCTAGAATATACCGAATACATGCTGGCAGATATATCCAATCAAATGATACCAACACCAGATGTACCATGCAGTCACAGCAGCTCAAAATCTTCATGCAGATAATCAAGCGGTAAATGAGCATTTCTTTGTTATTTGAATTGCTGTGATTGTTTCAAAAACGTGTCAAAAACGGTCAATTTCGATCCCATATATAACGTATGCGAAAAGGAAGCGAACGCTGTAAAATCAACCCCATCTAGAAAATAGATAAAATTATTAGAGTGTTTCCAGCATCCTACACTCTCACTAGCATTGACTCGTGTGTCTAACGAGCTTGTAGCTAACTCAAGCCAGGCTTCACCAATAATCCTTAATAATCCCCAATATGCCATATAATCCCCACGTGTTAGCCATCGCGAGCTGATTAATGAAATGACCCCTGGTGGCGGAAGCCGCGAACCGTCCCTGAAGACGAACCTGGCTGACCCATTACAATAAATTTACTTGACGCCCTATTCATTACTCTAAATACAATATTTGCTGCTCAGAATTTGGAGTCTCCAAGGATCAATGGTTATATATCCCAATAGACTTTGGGTTACTAATTAGTACAGTACCTCATGCTGTATTTGTAAGTTATTACCAGAAGCATTTGGTGGCCTGCACAGGTTTCCGACAGTTACTGATGGTGCTGGACGCCAAGGGTCGTGGGTTCGAGTCACAGAATGCAAACATTTCTGATATGGCATCATCTTTTGCTTTAAGTGAGTTCTATTTCAGAGCTAAATGAAATGCAGAAGCATGTTCTAATTTAAGGAATGTGTTATTTCAAAACTGCCAACAGTCGCTCGCAATTAAGAATATTTCTTTGTTTTTTTATTTATTGTGCTCATGCTGATATAATTATATCAAACGGACTTCAGTCCACACAACACACCACACTTATCAAGTTATCATGAATGCGAAAGAAAACACTTTTTATAATAAATAACTTAATATCAATATCCATTTCTGATATTATTAAAGCTGTGATGACGATTCGGGATGATATTTATAATTTATCAGAAGGCTTATGTTATATATGATTGGTAAGTACTGAGCAGAATGTAAAGTGGCACTTAATTGACGATAAAGAGCTATAACATGTATAACAGACAGGTTTTGACTAGTAAAACATTCGTTTAAATAGGACATATTTAATATTTAAAGAAATTGTTGAAGTTATAAGGACATCATTTCTAATCTATTTGTATTGGAGTCGAAGGAGACCAGTTGTTCAAAGCACTATCACATTTAATCCTAGATTAGATGACGTCACTCCATGCTAAAGGTCAATCCATAAGCCTTGATTAGTGGCTTAATCTGCTATTCGCGACTAATCTTGGGTTTGAAGAGCCCAGGTTAACAAACTCAAATGAAGCACACACAAGATGACGGCAACATAAATATTGAATTGTGAATGAACGATACACAAACAGAAATGGCGACAAAGAACTCATACGTTTTGGTAATCAAGCTTTCGGAAAACTCTTATTCCACATATCTAGAAAGCAAACGTAAGAACAGCGGTAAGTTTTGCTGATCAGAAAGGCTTAAACAATATTGCTAGACTTTTATATCAGTGTTTTGTTCTGTAATCGAGGAAATAGTATTTCCGCTCTAGGAATCACCTTGCTCTGGATAACAACTGAGGCTAGAACAGTCAGATAAATCTGTTTTATTCATCGAATTGACAGACAGTGTACACCACTATTCTAACCACTAGCTATTCCGCTGATTCAAATCATACAATCTGTGTATCTATACGGTTCAAAGCCCCACATGCAAAACAAGTTAGCTGTCCATACGGCGACTTTTATTCAGTATGTTTTATTAAATTGTTCAGCATCCAGTACTGTTCATTGCGCAGAGCTTTCATATTATAACAAGTCACAGTGTTGGGAATTGTATTGGTACATCCCAATTATCCGATGCGGAGAGACTCAGAGTTTACACAGCCCGACATACGGATTCCAGCCCAGTCTTTTCGCTGCTCGCTGTTTTATATATCTTATTAAATTGTACGTTCCACAGCTACTGTGTCTGTTTTATTAATAGAGCCCTAAAATAGCCAGCGCCATTACGCTTTATCCGTTCTACACACAGACGGAAGAGCGAGAATCCAATTATCGAATGGTGGAGAGTCCGGCGTAAAACAACGAGACGAAGACCGTGGTGTAGAATTGTAGTGAATATACACACAACTAAATTGGGAAGTGTTGGAATCCAATGCCGGAATCACTCAAAATAGGTCATTCTCTCTAACCAAATGAAATAGCCGGGGACCTAAATTGGGACGAGATACTTGAATGGAATTTTGGTCGAAGACCCGTCTTGACAAGTCTGCCTGCTAATTTGGTTGGAAGGAGAAGGGTGTGTATCACAGTCAATCAGATTCCCTGCCCTGGATGTTGGCTTATCGACCGAGGTTAGAACAGTCTCGCTTATAGACTAACAGTCCGAAGAATCTGGCAACCCGGCCAAAATCAAGAGATAGAATAAAAAAGACTCCAATGCATACGGTTCTAAGTTCACCCAAGCAAATGACTCGACACGAAAACAACCTGGGTGACAGACACGCCTTATTAATCAGCGAAGGTTGTATATTTGAATCATTCGCCATGTTCACCGCGGCCACCTATATTGTTTTGACATTGCGTTTTTAGTTCAATAACTTAATTTGTCCAAATTCTACTTTAAACAAGCGAGTTCTGTTGACGAGCATTTTCCTTATTTTTGGAATTAAATCTATTTGTTAGATTGATTGGTCTTTAACGCCGTGTTTCAGGGTATTTCATATATGTGAAAACAGTGTGCTTCCAAAGCGCCAACAGCAACACAAACATAATGCGAAGAGTTATAAATAAATGTTCTGCCCACTAAGCCACGGCCGCGCCCTTTATGCCCCCCCCCCCTCCCACCCCTCTCCCTAAAAGAACACACAAACACAACACATAATCTTTCTTTGTGCTTTTGACAATACACAATAGAATCATTTTACTTATCGGGATGCCTATAAACTGTAAATGTAACTGAATATTCATTTCTGGTACCTGTGAAAACATCATGTGCAAGACTAACTGGCAGCAATAAAACGTGGTTTGTAGTCTGGATTTCTACAGGATCTCCATGGCCTAATAAAAACTTGCCATACAAAAAAGACAGATCTAGCAATCAAAATAAGACTTGTGCTTCGAGAGCTTAGCAACCAATTGTAAAAAAAACCAACCAACGTAGATAAAAGTAATTGGTTCTGATGTATTTTTTTAGCGAGAACACAGTAGATATCCTGCACGAGATTCCAGCTGGCTAGAATATGAAACTTTGGGGTTTTCCTTCAAATAGTTTTCTTGCCAATAGATACTGTCTGATATAAGAGTTTTAGCTTTTCTGTTTTGTTGAAATGGTTCTACTTAAGTGTCCAACTGGAGTTTAAAATCTTTGTCAAAATTGCCCTAATCTAAATTTGTCCTGTCTTTTCTTGTTTGTTTAGAGTTTAACACCGTACTAACGGTTATTTTAGCGTTCTAGCCCAATGGGTAATGGAAACCTCTCTCGACGCCACTTGCAAGAAAAAGGACAGGACAGGATATTAATAAGAGGCAATACAAATACATCCCGAAACAGGTTTGCTTTCCGTTGCCCCTTATCTAAGAGAGCACGAGGGAAACAGGGAGCTGCTGCGAATCTTTCTCTCAATATATATCTTATTAGCTGAAATAACACTTTTACGCTTCAGTCGACAGACGCTTTGGGGAATTCTTTCACATTGTGACCTGAAGTTCGAAGACTTTCCTTACTGTTTTATAGTGAAACAGATTGTGTTTCTGGAATGGGTGTTTTACGCAACACACCATGAGGCATAATAAATGTACAGGCTTTTACAAATACTGGAAACAACAAACCAACCTGAGTTTCTTTCTTATTGATTTCAACGAAACACCGAATACACTAGGGTACTTATTAAAAACAAGGAAAGTCATTCCCTTACCTTTTGTGTCCGCTATAACACACCATGTGCTCAGGAAGCAGAAGTGATGATATGAATTGTTATCTACGACTGGCGTTTCTATGCAACTCTAAGCGGATTGGCACAATTATTCGGTAATTTGTCGTTACTATAGTAACATATTTCTAACAAAATCAATAAAGTGAACACCACACTGAGAGAGAAACGGAGGTGGTTAGACAGCATGGTGTTTAATAAGATTTGCAAATGGAACGGCTTATTGAGTTCCCTAATACCAGGACCATAAACAACACATTTAACAAATTAGTCAGGATACAGGTGATAATGCTGCTGAGAGAAATAATGGCAATCGTTATCCAGCAAACACGTGACAAACTCAACCACTGGATGAGAAGAAGTGTATGCTTATTAATGATATTGTATTGATAATGATCAGAAAGAACGTCGTTAGTTTGTCTTTTGTTTAGACTCGTACATTTTGTGGTGTTGTTTATCAAATATATAAAAGTTACGTATTGTGTATCAGCTTCAGAAAGATAAAAGTCGGTTTGCTTGTTTGTTTTTTGTTGATTGCGGTTTAACGTCGTACTCAAGGGCATTTCACTTATATGACGACGGATTGTTCACTTCACACTGCTCGTTAGGGTTGAATACCAGGAGGTAACCTCGTAAAAACCACCCCCGCGATTGCCGAAGCCATGCACATGGTGTGACCCACTCATATACCTACTCGATCCCGTGAGCGGTAAATCGAAGTAGGAATAGTAAGCGCCCTCACTACCACTAAGCAACGGCCACCGGGTGGGGATAATACAGCTCTTCTCTCAGACATTTACTAGTTCCATATATATATGTAACTCGATACTTAAGGAATAGTCTGTGATTTTACGGCGATGGCATGACAAAGTAGCCACTGCTTTAGAATGTGACGATTGCGGTGTCACCCCATC
>JAVFBX010221221.1:0-11361 GCA_034783855.1 Mopalia kennerleyi | reverse complement strand
ACTCGTTAATGGTACTAATATCGTGCATGTATATTACAAAAATAGCCTACTTGTCGTCCTGTGTTTAGACCGTCTCTGTCTTATTCTAAGAAAGCCCCCATCTGGTTGGGTAGAGTAAAGAGAGGTCATCCCGAAAGAAGCCGTGGTCAACTCTAGCTAACTCAGGTTTTATCGCCTTTGGAGGCCAGGTAAGAAAAGAAGAGAGGCTTAATGCGACGATCTTCTTTTCCGCCTTGCCGCGGGAAGATGACTTTTATCTGAATATACACGTAAGATACCGTCCTTGTATTTCTTGATATCAATGATGGTGACGGTCTGCGTGACTCGTGTTTGGTTGTTAACAACAGTATAAACCCCAGTCACAATCATAGTTGTATTGTAAGAAATTATTTCCATCGAAATATGAGTTGACAGCTATTGTTCAAAATAATTGGAATCCTAAATAGTTTACATCTGATGACTAAATAGTTTACATCTGATGACTAAATAGTTTACATCTGATGGCTAAATAGTTTACATCTGATGACTAAATAGTTTACATCTGATGACTAAATAGTTTACATCTGATGACTAAATAGTTTACATCTGATGACTAAATAGTCTACATCTGATGACTAAATAATTTGCATCTGATGACTAAATAGTTTCAAAATGTATAGCCATGTTCACTGTCGAGGTTAGTACACGGTGGCAATGACCGAGTAACGGCGAGGTCGATCCGTTTTTGCCGGAAGTAATATTATACGTGAAATAGCCTTTCATTTTGTGCAAAACACCGATAAATATAAGCACACGATGAAAATCACGAACAAGTCGAAATTTTGTACAAAAGAATGTGTGAAACTAGGTATACTTTCTCGTGCCATCACTAAATCTTTCCTCTCTTACACATTTACTCAATTACGAGTAGCTAGAGGCCTACTGTTGTGCCAGCAAGTAGCATTCTCTTAACTGACCGATGGAAATCGATCGTATTATGATATGATCAGCGTTCGGTCGTCCGTCCGTCCGGTTGGCTCCAATCCGTTTCCGGAGAAAAACTCGAAAAATATATTATTTGTTTGTTTAATTGGGGTTTAACGTCGTACTCGAGGGTATTTCTCTTATATGGCGACGTGCCAGCCCAATGTGGTGAAGGAAATCACCCTCGACAACACTGGCAACAAACACAGACAAGACGGGACAAATACAGAACAAAAGGACGCAATACAGACACCACAAACAGATCGGCTTCCTGTGCCCCTTTAGCTCTGAGAGCACGGAGTAAATTTTGTTTCCGGAGCAGAACTTGAAAACTACAAGGCCTGTCTTTATGAAACTTGATAGGCACATTATCCATTAACTGTAGTTGTGACCTTTGCTATACGGATTATATCAGTTTAAAAATCTATCCGTCCGTCCTGACGGATTGTTCCAATCCAATTCGGAAGCAGAACTCGAAAACTATACGGCCTATCTTTGCCGAAACTTGATATATCGACACATTCACCATCGGTTGTAGTCGTGCCTGATGATCCCACTCATGTACGCGTTAGAATCAGATAATATTTACTGGAACATTTCTTGAACTTTTGTACATTTTCAGACAAGGATGTGTTCTGTACTGTAATTGGTCATATACAAGATGGTTACCATTGATCCCACATGTCGTAATCAATTCCAATTAAGTGTCGTTTGACTCACAGAAGTCCCTGATGCAGCATTAGGTTATGCAAGTAACACGCAAGAAAACTGTGTTTTGTGGTATTGCATTTACATAACGCCAGTGTATCGCTACTCAAACAGCAAATAACCACCCTTAAACAATCATTAAATGTCAATATGTCCAGAAATAACTATGATGGGAATTTGTTTACCAGGATATTCAATTTCACTCACGTATTGGCCTTTGAGAATAAGCAAATATTGGTTTAACAGAAACGTTCATAAAGGTTGAATCTAATATTCAGTCATAGTAACAAATATCTCTCTTATCAACGGCAACAAAAAGTGATTTTACTATGTCCGAAATTCCTAGGCGCAATTCTGGTGCCACAATGACTACTGCATAACGGAATGCTGCGCCAGGAACTCTCACGACAACATTAAAACAAAATAAATTGTCACGTGACCTTTCGATTTCTGTTCTATCCCTCCTATTTTATACAAAACATTTTCTTATGTGCAACGTCAGAAGTCTAATAAATAGAGTATAATTGGGATGGGACGCCAAGTCCAAAGCTTGAAAATGCCACAACCAAGAGCATCAATGGAAATCGCTAAAAAAAAATCTCGTTTTGCTTTAGTTATCTAAAAAAATATGTTTTAAAGGTTTTTAAAGCATATTTTTTTCACCAAGCAATCGTTGAGCACAGAAATCCATTAACTAGAAGTATGCAGCGATCTATTGTGCCATATCAACAGCCCTGTGGTTTTTTTAGAAGCTTTCAATGTTTCATGTGAAATAGGCTGCGCAGGGGATCTCACATTTCTCCGTTTTGTACATGGAAAATTTCAGAAATGACACGTGAATCATGGATAATACAGTTAAGCTAGATGTGCCTTTTTGAAAATCACAAGTTGCGAATTGATCACGGCTGTTTATTCCATGCGATTCCAAGACATTAAGTAATGCAACGTTTCATATGGTGAGCGACACTGAAAAGACGATATTTTAATCGTTCAGTTACCAATTATGGTAAAAGAGAATAACTAAATGTATTTGCAATAATTCTTTTTTATACCTTGAGATAAATCGTACAATGGTTCGTTGCAATGGAAAGGTAAATACATAGAGGTATTCGCGTCTCGTGGGTTATTCTTTAAACCATTCACTCGAGTAATATTGATGGTATTTAAACTTCACTGTGTTATATTCTATGTATTATTTATATCAACCGTAAACTCGCAACCATGATAAATGACCTGTTTACTCCGTTTGATATGCATACGCCTGAACATAATGCAACCATGATTTATCACTGTTGAATGCATTAAAATAATATCAGATTTCGCTACTCAATAAAAATATTTCTCATTTGTTTCCCAATTAGACATAATCTGTCTATGTCCCTCTGAGAACTCACATGTGCGTGATTCGATGATTGTACTAGAGCATAGCGTTATTGGCGATCAGCAGATTGGAACAGGGTTTATTGGAAGGGAATGGAAAATGAGACTTTTGTTGCTGTTATTGTGTTGTATTACAGGTATCACTCCATTTTCTCTGACTTTTTTAAATCAATTTACCTGGTGAATTTATATGTCTGTGTTTGCTACGGTGCAACCTACAAGTGAGTGTTCCATGTTATCCATGTTTGTCAAACTAGTGTGCAGACGTCATTCAAAAAGTGTTGTAGTCCGGATAGGGTCAAAGTTCAGAGGGTCAAAATCTTGATATTCCAATGGTTCGTAAATAAATAAATTTGTCATCAGTTTACTTAAGTTGCCCATTTGTTTTCTATTTCTTCAATCCGAAATCCGGTATTTCTCAACAGCATGTCGATGGGGATTACGCCTTACATATGTATCGCGCTTGGGGATAAGACTGTGGCCTTGTATCTCCTGGTCGACACAAGAAGAGTGTCAATAGAGATACCAGGTAAAGTCAAACATGCAGATGACTATCTAAAGAAAAACACTGATATCGAAGATTGAGCAAAATAAAACCAAAAAAACCCTGAAGCTATGATTAATCGTTCTAAATATATTTTTATTATAGAGAAAGACAATGTTGCTTGGCTCCACCGGGCTTCGAACCTGGGTCTCTGGCTAGCAGGGCCAGCGCTTCTCTGTATATAGAGGTAAGATTTTAAGCGATAAAAGTTTCAAATCATTCGAATGCCAACGGCAAATAAATCTGTTGTGTGAAAGCTCATCCTCACTATAATGTTGAAGTAAGTGGGATGCCTCAACCCCATACAACATTTAAAATCAGATAATGTAATATGACGAGTACAGCTTGGCGTTATTACTTGCGTCTGTAAGCATCGTCTATCCTCAAAGTATTAATTTATCAAGACCACTATTATAAATCAGTAGGCTCTGGCTTTTTACTGAGACATTTTAATTATTCATCTATATCTATTTGGCTAATTTTTTAAGGCACATAACATACAAATTACGTTAACAAAAAAAATCTGACACTACTGACTTGATGGTATGTTATTGTCAAGAACAGGATTATTATTGACACACGTCTGTCTGCATTATCATTACGTGGATAGCTTTAAGCTAATGAGTTCACATGTAGACAATCCATTGGGACAAACCTTAGCGAGCAAATCCATACTGTTCTTTTCTTTTCTTTTTACTTCTTAGATATTCGCTGTCTTTCACATGCCATGTCCGCGGGGTAAATACACCCAATCTGCCTCTCTTGCTTTTTTCGGCATCACAGCTATCCGTGATGGAGTATCTGAGACAGTCTGGAATTTAATACCCTCAGGTTATCCCGACAAATGAGAATCGACAAAAGGGATATGGATTAGACGGTCAGAAGGAATTACCGGTTTGTGTTTGCTTTGGCTCAATAGAACAGCGACCAGACTATAATAGTGAAACGGTAGGCTAACAAAATGAAATAAAATGCTCAATAGATTCACATGCACTGAAATAAATATTCCTTAACATCTTAAGGAATAAGTTAAGGAATATTCCTCGAATAAAGCTACAGCGGAATATTCCATAATTTTCTAGGAATATGGCATCATTGGCATGGAATTTGTCTCGAGGGCAAGGATTATTCCGAGCATATTTATGGATTTTCTTTAGGGAGTTACGAAAAATTCCTCAAAAGTTAAGGAAAATTCCACATAAAAGGCCTTATGGAATGGTTTCCATATCTTTGTTAAGGAATTTTTTTACAGTGTGCGAAGAGTATACTATCCTTAAGAACTATATCCGGACTGAGGTTATATATATACTTCAACCATAGATAGCAACTTAATGACCATCTTGGTCGAGAAACCTTGACTGCGATCATGAGGTCAAAGTTATTGTTTCTGTTTGCTAAGTGTTTGTGAGGCAAGCTATAACGTACAGTACTGAACTTAAAAACATACTAAGCTTATGCCAGCTACCCCAAAGCCGTCTCCCTAATTAAGTATTGTCGTAAACACTCTCTGGTTTATTGTCAAGACCAGAGCATCATTACAACATTTGGTTCACACTAATGAGTTAGGATACAAGCTTGATAAAGTGGATACAAAACTGTTGGAAAATTGATTTTGTTCTGTCCTTTTCTTCAGAGGTCGAACGGAACAATTATCCCGAAAACCAATCTCCCCTAAAACAAGACAAGACTACCAGCCAGACCACTATGTTGTATTTCTGTGTTCATTCTCTGGGGACGAGTTCTATACTCAATCAAACCATACTCGAATCAACTGGCTTTATCCTCGCTGGCAGAATAGACAGAGCTTTAATAGCAATTTGACAATACTAGCGCTTTAAGATAATAATATTTTACGTAAAAAGTAACCGCTCTTCCATCGTTTCTGTTTAATGAAGAAGTTATTTTAATCTTGTATATGTTTTATTTATGTAGTGTATGAAACTATAATCTCACTTTGGGAAAAGTTTGATTTATATATTTTTCCCCTTGTCCCTTCCACGGTTCTGTAAGAAAGAGCGAAGATTTACCTTTCAACATTTTTTACCATACCACTAAACTTTTAGCCACACTCCCGGCAAAATTAACAAACAGGCGAGACACTGTTATTGCATTGTTGTGTTTGCAACCATGGTCGTCCTCGTATAACAACTTCCTCTTGCTCACTTTGTGACTGCATTTTTGGTCCAGTCTGATTGGCTGTGGCTCAAGTAGTGACTTCCAATGAACTCAGCCGGTGTAAAAGTCGATTCAGGCTTGTAAACGGTTAGTTGGCAAGGTATGAAAGTAGAGAGAACAACTAGCCTCTCTTTTCCATTGCCTTGAGAAGATGTCACTTTTAAATTGTGTTAAATTCAGCATCTCCGCAATATATAAAATTCAGTTCCAATCCAATTTAAACAGAACATTTTATTCCTAAGAGTGAATATGGCTTCTCACACGATCAGCTTCAAGCTGTCCTTAGGGTATGTTATTAAGGTATTGCTGGATTCCTTGGGCTCAAAATAAACTTCCTTTTTGAGAAGATCGTTCTCGATTTTTTTTTAATGTTTTCTGAAAGATGTATTTTACATTTTAATAAGACTTTCCAAAAACAATTAACTGTGATCGATCTAATCAATATTTAAAACAATGAGGCACCGTCTACTAGTTCAAGGACTATTCTACTAGGTCAACTAATCTTTTGAGTCTTATCTTTATTGTACTTCGAGAAATAAACTTTGAAAAATGCAGACACTTTTTTTTCTGATGACATTTACTCATTTTAAAATATTTTGTTAAATCATATTTGGATGTTCACTTCACAATATGTAATCCTGAGTATTCAAGCTTTCCACAAATATATACATGCATATGGTACAGATTTATATTTATATATATTTGTACTCCTAAGCATGAATATGGCTTCTTACACGGTCACCTCCAAGCTGTCCTTATTACATGTGTCTGATAATCTATAGGCCACTCCAGTTTTAAGGTGTGTCATTAAGGTCTTGCTGGACCCCTTGAACCAAATTTATTTTATCACTTGGATAAAAAGTTAGGTATTCAAAGCGTATGTTGGTGACATGTTGGTTAATTTTTTTCTGTTGACATTTATTTATTTTGCAATATTTTTAGAAATAATAATTGGATTTTCACCACATTCACAAATATGCAATCATGAGTATTCAAGCTTAATTACCACAAATCTTTATATTTATATATGGTTCAGATTTATACTCTTCTGCATAACAGACTAAATACAGCAGGTGTTCTCAATATCGACAGAGGGGTGCAGACCGTGCAGCAAGACCGTAAGAGTTTTAAATTAAGTAATTAAATACAGTTTATTTGATCGCAACAGTTTGATCAGGAACATGAATGCGAATTCATAAAGAAACTAAATGATGCTCTTGATGTTAACACGAGCAACATTAACCATGATACAAATCAATCCAGATATTGAATAAGTGTACCCGAAGGCCGTACAAAGCAGACAGTGAGAAGCTTTAAGGTATACAGGGACTCGATAATACAGACATTAATATTTCTACCCCTCGATGATATTTATTGTGTCACAGAAAATTAAGAAATCTCACATTGCGCTGTAACAGACATGGTTGTTATTCAAGCTCAACAGCAGTTTTGTGCCATGAGTGACCGATTATTGTCACATTTCGTTTAAAAATCTCCAAACATTTGAAAATCTACAATGTCCATTAACTTTCTCAAATATCGAAGTAACAAGCTTTGGTTGGGTATAAATGTCGGTGAACTAAATACCGGGAAAGATCTTCTGGCGTGATATAAGCCTGTCAATATCCTCTCGCTCGAAACTTGCCACCTGAAACAAATTGATTATTCGTTGGCATATCCAGTCATCACTGACAGCCATTGTCTGCGACGGCCAGATAACTGTACAAATACATAAGTCTCTCGGCCTATACTTTCTGATCCCCTCTCCTCTATTGTCACTATACCGACCAAATAAAAACCGAAATACAGCAGAGGCATGTACTACATCAACTTTTTATTACTCGAGTTATTTTTGATGGTAGGATCTCCTGTCTGGGTGTCTACAATCAGTTTTATAGTCCTACTCCACGCGGTAAAATTAACAACGACAGTTACTTGTACGAATAAAAGGGCGTCTCTAGTGTCGTTATCCACAACAGACTGCTATAATTCTTTCTGCCATACGGTGATATTACATTCTTTTATGATATTTATCGGAAGAAAATCTCTTCACGACTCCCAAGTTAACATTTTTTTATTATAAAGGTTTATATGACTGGTAATAAATATTGATTTCTGTATGCTGATAGCCTTCTTCGCGACCAACAGCTCTCTGTAATTGTCAAAGTGATTTCGACTTGAAACCGGAGACAACTCTTCACTCAATTGCAAAGAGCATTCATAAAAGTCCTTCAAACGAACACAAATTTGGACTAGGTATTTAGTTTCTTTCGGGTTCATCTGAGTTATTTGTTCAAAGAAAGCGGTGTCGAGATCATTAACGCTTTGTTTTGTGTCGTTATCAGACAAATACATGATACCAACAAAGCCTCTTCTCTTTCGATAATGGTCTGGAAGAATAATAAAGAAGTATCGGTGTCATGGCGGGAATGCAGGGTGACGGTGGGTCTAGATCAGATTCACTTTGTCTTTCTTTATTGCAAAGAAACGTGTAAACGGTCAAATATTCTCTGATAAAAATGGTCTGGAGAAATAGATACAAGAACACAAAAACAGTATTGTCGTTATTTTGGGATAGCACTTTCAGTTTGAACAGATATTAGTCCAGCAAATTTTGCATGCGGGTTGAAAGCCGCCCGGTTATCGAGCCCTTGACCCTTCAGAGAGAGGCAATCAATCGCCAGCAGTTAATGCCGGTCACCTTGACCACTCAGCCGGCTTTTATTACTGACGATTTGGTGCATATTTAAACTGCGATGGTCGTTTGTTCGATTCCCAGAGGGGTTTCCACCTGCAAAATTCCCTGAACTAGAATATGTTCGAACTATTTTTACTTTTATTTTTATTTTTTTATATTTATTTATTCACCAGAAAAGTAATATCAAAGTACAGAATGATACTTAACAATATAATTATTGGTATTACCAGTATAGAAGTAAAATAAGCAAGGTTATCTTCAATCTGGCGGGAATAGAACCCCATGGGGCTTGTTCTATCCCTGAACAAATATAATTTTACATTCATCACTTCGCAAAATATAATAAAGCTTATTGTAAAAAAAAAAAGATTGAAACTGTAAGATAACGCTATCCCAAAGTTATGCGAATACTGTTAATATAAACTTTCTAAAAGACACAAAATAATCATTCACTTACAAAGAAAAGGAACAAAGCAATCTTGCTGGGCATATAACTTATTTAAGTGTATACGGTGATCTTTATGTGCCATCGCCAAAGTCAATGTTCTCTTTAAATCCTTTACAATAATTGCTTCTCGGTGTGTTCCCTTCATTATTTGAATTATCCCGATAGATATTTACTGTTGATGGGGGTACTATAATGTGTCTGAAATGGAAACCCAGCTATCGATTTGTATGCATGTACGAAATACGCGTGAATGGGTTAAGGCGCTGTTTGTAATTTAAGAGCTTTATATATTCATTAGATGACGTTGTGTACCGATGGGTCTCTGTCTTCGGGCTTTGTAACGCAACGCCAGATTTAAGTTTCATGGTAAATAAACAATAAACACGTTTTAACAATTAACGTCACACGCACACTACGTCATCGTACATCAACGTCATAATCACGCTACATCACAATCAAACAGCAATATATTGAAGCTATACATCACAATCACGTTAAGTAAAATATTGTTCCAAACGTCAAGCAACCATGAGGTTCTTTGCGTTTGCAGCGTATGTCATTGCTTTAAGCACTACTGTTTGGCTCCTGGAAATTGGTGTCAATACTTTCAACGATAAGTAAGTATATTTAGAGCCTATATATACGTTATAAACTTAAGCATGTAAACGCCCAGACTTAAATCCGAAGAAAAGACCTTTGTTTTAGACGCTTGCATTGCAAGCTAACTCGTTTCGCCAATGCGCCCTTCTCTAAACGACTTGAACATGTTAGTATATTTGAACACCGGCCATAAGTACATAGATAAGTAACGTTATGCGTTCTTATAGTAAATCTTACACTACCATAAGTACATTAGACCATGTTAAACTGAATATTTCTCATTCAATCCACGAGGAGACGTTGCGTCGCAGTTGTGAACGCTCATGGAGGGCATACGCGCTATGGACATGCTTTTATCAAGTTGTAACTTACCATTTTTACTCTCTTACATTTCCGTAGCATTTCCGGTGGAACTGGTTACATTATGAGCATGATTGTTATGGCACACCGTCCTTAATGGGTACAAAATGGATTTAATCATTATTTAAAACCACTTTTCTTGTATGTTCAACTTATCAGATTACTCAACATCAAGAGATCCTGGACTTGCTGAGCGAAGCAGTAAACTTGTTTGAGCAGAGGTGCCCAAATCCCAACCGAAAAATCATTAGCGATCTGCGTAGCTCTTATGAGGTACGAATGAATGGAGCTGCGAATCTAAGCTATAACTTCACCTCACTCTACGGTACATCTATCAGTTAAAATGTCCACACGGGCTTTTATTTCAACTTATCGACATCCAAACGAGTGTGAAGTTTCTTTTTTGACTGAGTTTATTTATCAACGTCTAGCGCGCTGCATCATGGGTAATGTATGTAGCCGTTATTGTAAACTGCAAGCGAAATCTTGTCGATGCCAGATTTTGACTTCGGATATCTGCTTCCACAAGAGGCACATTGAGCTAAAAAGAATAGAATGCATTATTTAGACAGATTACTCAACATCAAGAGATCCTGGACTTGCTGAGCGAAGCGGTAAACTTGTTTGAGCAGAGGTGCCCAAATCCCAACCGAAAAATCATTAGCGATCTGCGTACGAATGAATGCGAATCTAAGCTAACTTCACCACACTCTACGGTACATCTATCAGTTAAAATGTCCACACGGGCTTTAAGTCGTATCATTCTTCCAATACATAAAAATTGCATGGCCTTACCAAGACTTGAACCATCTCGTTTTCTTCCTTGAACACTTTTTGCTAAGACCGATACATAAAGAGACCACTCGACGTCAATTTTAATGTCAATATCAATCATTTCTCAGCAGTAACACACTCGCTTTAAAATGTATTCCGCTGTAATTAGGTCATGCGGATTCAACGTTATTCAGTATTCAGAGGTAGGCCTTAGTTCTTAACTTTTGGTACAGCTTCGCTTCGTATATCTCTATAAACTGTATAGTTTATATAAGATACGTATTCGCATCTAGCCGCCCTCTATCTGTGTTCGGCTGAATGGTCAGCTTTTATTGGCATGGAGGTTCACCTTTCAGCTATGAAAACCTATAGTCTACGGTATGTCAACATTTATTTATTTAGGAGAAATAATTTGTCATGTATTTTTAAATCATTGTCGATGAACTGTACAAAAGTGAGAAATTATAGCAAGCTACCTACCCTTGATCTAGCCCTGTTAACATGACAGTGAGGACTTCCCCCTCACAGTCATGGTGTGACCCCGAATACTTACTGAATAAGCGGGGGGAGAAGTACCGTGCAGTTAGATCATTAAAATCAAGGCAACTACAATAATAATGCCCCACATTTCCCCCGCTCTCTACCTTACAGGCTTCCTCCGTCGCTAAAATGAGATGTACGCCACTTTTTATTAGCTCCGGTCATTCGTTC
>JAVFBX010221210.1:0-11363 GCA_034783855.1 Mopalia kennerleyi | reverse complement strand
TGTCTCTGGGTGGCGATCCTCTCCATGTCAACAGAAACATGCAGGGTTATCTCGATGAGGTAGGTCAGATTTTTCTACACGGATTCACTTTTAGAGTTCATAGAAAAAAGTTTAAACAGATGATTCACAAGGTCATTTGATCACCACGAGCATTTTCAAAATTTAACAAAGCAGATTATGAAAACAACAAATTGGAAATGAATCGTCATTGAAAGACATAATGGTTTAAAGAGAAATGTTGACTCTTTTCGTAATTTGTTTAGTTTGTTAATGATTCTAGTCGCTTGGTCTTAAATAATCCAGACCGTGCGGTCTTTGTATCTTAAAAATCACATGTTCAAATTGTGAACGAAATATCTTGACGACGGCCGATTACAGATAGAGAGGAACTGTAACGCTCGTTCTTGAATCAAGATTAAACAGCCAGGAACAGTTGTCTTAAACTGAGCAAAGCTTGTTTTTCCAAAAAAACCGAAAATTACGCCTCGTTTGTTGCTTGCAAGTAATAATAATGTCCATGTGTTTGCGTTTCAGGTGGTTGTGAAAAGGAACTGTGAAGTCGTGGCTTAAACGTTTTAAGCCGAAGATCTGATTGTATAATTCCTAACTACATTGTGATACTAAAGACCAAATTGAGACCGAACGTCAAAAAAGTTTTTAAGAAATATTAAATGTGCCTTTATACTTAATATGTTTTGAACGTATTATAGGATTCTAGTCAGTGTATTTTTTATATTTATTTTATACGAGCTCAAATCTGCTGTTTGAAAGGCAATATTCGTGAATAAATATTTTTACAAAACTATTTCCTTATCTTTTGCAATACTTATTACAGTTACTAAAGAAATTACAAGTAACGCGACTTTGTACATGTTTGCTGTATACAGCAAACATGTACATAGTAGTGGTACTTGTAATTTAGTTATTAAGTCTCATAAACCACTCCATAATCAGGTTTATTTAATATTACTTCTAACTTGGGTTAATAAGTTGAACCTAAGTGCCGCTGCTTCATCACTAGTCCTTGATGCCGGTATTTGGGTAGAGGGTCGTATTTCATCAATGGTACCTGATGGTATTAGGATTGATACCTAATACCTTTTTCACCACCTTTTAATTGATGGTATTCGGATTGATACCTGTTTTATAACTTAATTGACGACAGCATTAACATTGAATTCCTTGGATAATCCCTCTTGGTTGAGGGTAATATCTGGATTGATGTCTCCGTGTTAACGCAATTTTTTACTGTGATTGTTTTGATTGATGCCCATGTTTTATTATTTGATGAAGATATTTATAATGATGTCAATGTCACCGAAGACAGCTTTACTTCAAAACGAATGAACTCTAAAGGGGTCTGATTGTAGCACACAGTATCAGTCGATAAGTGACGACTTACAGACAGACAAGCAGAACACCCAAACTGTTGTTAAAATAAATGGTTTGAGTATTTTACACTTCCATGAGCGAAAGTGATTTTAACTTAAACATAGACAAGTTTGTCACGTGGGACGTAGCCTAAATAGCTTGCATTTTATTATAAAGTTTGTTATTAAGGCAAAAGCCCTCTGGCTCGTGGCAGTTTCTTCGGAGAGTATCTTTATCTAGCACTGGAGAAAATTACCTCAAACCACCTAATAGTTTATGCTGTCATGGGGTCAATTATGGTTTGATTACGCAGCCGTCGTACAAGTGAAGTACCATTGAGCACGGGCTAAAAAACAATAAATTTATCAATGAAATAGCAGCAAATGCCTATAAAGGGACATATTGAAGGAATCTGCAGCAAACTCTTTAATCAATTTTGTCATATTGTTTTATTCTGGTCGATGTAAAACACGTTCAGTGTCATTAAACTAGGCATGACGTTGCATGATTTCTGTCGATGCCGTGCAGTAATAGTAATGTTGCAGGCTCGAGCTTTGGACATTCAGAACTATTCTTCTGACTATCAAAGTTATCTCCCCTCCCTCTACACTTGGCGGTGTATTTTGATGTAAAACGACGGTCGTCTGCTAGGTCGCACAGCAAAATATAAAAAGGTCAATAATTGTATATGTCAGATGTTCACTTTTTAAGCAGATTAGAGATTTGGGGGCTAAAGCTCTCAATGAGCAGCTCTCCAAATCGTATGTCGGTGCCCGTAAACCGAACGGTGAAAAAATACAAGAAGACACTTGTGTCTCTCGGGTTCGGCATTGCAAGACGTAGATGGTTCAACTGGCATCGATGGGAGAATGTGTGCTTTGATATCACAAGGTCATGTTAGAAAAATAGTGAATTTGCGGGCATTTAAGAAAATATATTTGACCGACATTGCAAGGGACCTTATATAACAGCTGATGCAAACCAATTGTGTTTTTTTCAAACTTACTATGTTTATTATATATTGCTGAATACATACTGTCCTCCCGCCCTGTCCCTCTTCCCCCAGCCTCCGCAAGAATAATTATATATCTCTTCTGTCTGTCTCTATGGTTAAGGGCCTTATGCCTGAACAATTTCTGTACAGAATAAATTCATATTGCTGGAAAAGTTATTAGCAAGTGATGTGACTAGTTTGGTACAGTTTGGACTATCACAGCTCAATAGGAGAATTTGTGTATCAAAAGCTCGAGAGAAACTTTACGGCAGTCTTTTAACTTTTGTAAAGACATGGGTATATTAACCTTTGCACATTTGAAACCACTATCGTGTTATCGGAGTCGACTGAGGGTAACTGTGGTAATCAATTGCATTACAAATATGCCAATGTTGCGGCAATACGGGGTTTTCCAGTCATGACGTTAGGACAACAGAGGTTTCTTCCCGATTTCCTGCCGTAATAAGGCAAGGAACAGTGTGAAATGGACAATCCATCGTCATATAAGTGAGATACCCTTGAGTACGACGTTAAACTCCAATCAAACAAAACAAACAAACAAACCGTATTCGATGCGAACTAAAGCCAGTATTGATAATAATGATGTCATTTGACATGAAGCCCATTGCTGTATTTTGGTGAAAGCATCTTGTTTGGTGTTATCTATATACTGTCCAAATTCTTACCCAACTCAAGCAACAATACTTTCACCGAGTTGCGGTATGATTTTCGACGAGTTATAAGAAACAATAGTAAAACATGCCTGATGGGCGATACCAATGTAAATCCAGGTATATTTACAGCCGAGACACTTTCAAAGTTCTTGTTGAATAACGGATTAGTTGATGTCGTCTTAGGTCCTCAGATTTAACATGAATTTCCCCCTCGCATTAAATAAACTTAACACTAAATTACTCGATTTGTGTATATATATTAATATGCAGTCGTTATATGCTAGCGGCAAGGATGAACGAACTAACAGGCGAAACTACACCCAAAGGCGTAAATGTTATTGATTATGCTGCATTTCTTAGCGCTCCTCTCCACAATCGTTTGTTGGCTTTGAAGGAATTTATGGATTTTCACCCTGATAAATACTGTCCGATTCACGTTGGCAAAGAATAGTCCTGAAATGAAACAGGCATATAGCGCCAACCCAGCTATAAACAATTTAAGAAATTGACATAGATTACCTTATTATTTACATAGATATGGTAGGTCAAATGTGTCTCGTGATCACGACTTTTCGACTTCCGGTTATTGATGTTAAACGCGGATTTACTTCATGAGTACATACCCGTTACAGCTTTTTTCGGAGTTCAATAGATATGATGTCATTTCCGATCAAAGTCAACGAAAGTGATATTTTCAACAGTCAAAGACTGTTGAAAAACTGATGCTCTTCCGTAGTATTCACCATAAATGTACGTCAATTATACCGCCAATAGCCAGTGGGCGTAAAATACTTGAAAAAATAATAATTCGATTCTTGTAGAAAAAATGATTCATATACTTGAACTTACTATTTTTCAAATAATCATGTCAAATCCAACACAATGTTATGACATATCAATTTAATTATTTAAGATTAAATAATGCCGTGACAAATTAAAAAGGAGAAATATAGTGAGTACATATCATCAATCAAAAAAAAAAAACCCCAAAAAACAGCAAACAATTCATATTAGTATTTCAACAAAGGGAATTACAGTATGCCAGTCTCAAGACGTCAAATGTAAGCTTTGATAGAAATGATTCAATTAATTTAAGACGTAGTACAAACATGTAAATTACATTGTAATTAAATTGCCTACAGGGTGCAAAATAATACATTATAATATTGACAATAATATCTCAACAGCAAAAAATTAATTCAAGTTTATAGTAATTTCTAACGAACATTGTCAAGTTAATTATATAAATATATAATATAAGATTTATTCAATGTCTCTGTGTCAGGTCTTCCCATAGAGATATTTGCACCTTGTCTCTGTGTCAGGTCTTCCCATAGAGATATTCGCACCTTGTCTCTGTGTCAGGTCTTCCCATAGAGATATTCGCACCTTGTCTCTGCGTCAGGTCTTCCCATAGAGATATTCGCACCTATTACCTGGATACAAATTCGTGCTAGTTCTACCGCCAGCCTCTGTAGCTCAGTCGGTTAGAATGTGCTACAGCCGAATACCTGAGTATAAATCAGGGTGGAAGCAAGGCTTATTGTCTGTCTCTGTATTAAAAATATATACTATGAAGTGCAGTTGTCACTACTTGGAAAATTTGACATTTGAACTATTCAACCTTCAGTTGGACCCGTTTGGATGTACGCTCAAAACATCCAGCGGTTTTAAAAAAAATTTATATGCAACTTGATTTACCCCCTGATTGATGAATAGCGTATATAGCGGAGGTCTGCTAGACGCCGCTGTCGAACGCCTGTAGACTATATCCAATCATATGCCTGTATTGGCCGTTTCGAGGCAAAACCTTCATACCAGCGCTGATTGGATGACAACAACAACTCCACATTTCCGCGACGTGCTAAACATTGACCTCGGCATTAGATAAGAGGTAAACAAAATGCAAGCCAAACAAGCGCTATAAAACGCAACTTGATTGGCTCTTGATATCTAGTCTCCAATGGCACCCTGTGGTGTCCGTCTCGCGCTTAACATTATCTTATATGCAGCGGCTGAAATGGACAGTCAGTAGTTAATATATGTAAAAGCCGCTGCATATTAGAGCGTAGTTTGGATGATATATTACAGATAACTTAGGGAGAGACTTCGCCGGCTTTTTTTTGTAGTGCACGAAAAGTATGAGCATGCGCAAATCGGAGATCGAACCATGGATTTTTGGCCGGGCAACTGATGCATGTTGACGACAGCATTAATTCTCAAAGCATCAGTAAATATAAGGCTGTTTCGGTTTCAGTCATAAAAAGAACCACAGTTGTGCCTGTAAATGCATGGTAGAAAGCATTCTAAACGTTATTCGCGGACCTACCTCGAGATTTCATCCGGAGATTTCAGCTCCAAGATATCACCGAGCCATCTTTTCGCTGATTATCCTCTGTTTTTCGGGAATTTTATTAAAATAAGTTCGCCAGAATTTAATTTACAATCAAGTGAGGAAATGAAATACTCCGAGATTTGCCGAATCGAAACCTTGATTAATGGATCAGCGGTTTAAAAAAATGTTGAAGGGTGAATTAATTCTATGCATGAAGATTACGCTTAGACTGATGTAAATTCATGTTTTGCAATGACTTTGACGGAAATATTTCAAGCAGTAGCGACTGCTGGAGTCATAAGTGGAAATCGCCACAACCCCTCAGATATGCATTGACAGTATTACAAACATTTGGCCCCAAAAGCTCACATTTTATAATAACCGATATAGCTCAAACACGTGTTGTTGTTTACAATTCTGAAGTCCATCCACGCTCTGATGCGACGAGTATCAGTGCGCGCTAAAAGCTGGTTTCCGAAATACCGGAAAGATAGCTCGTTGTTACCTTAGAGTTGGTATTTCGGCAGGTAGGTCCACGCATAATGTTTAGAATGAGTAGAAATACAGCAATAGTTTCCAAGACGACAACGTGTGTAAACATGGGCTGCTGACCCCCTTTTAATGTACGGAACATGAAACACGCGCGATTCGCCTTTCCACCTTCAGATCAAAACGGAAGTTTTCCGGTGCATGGCTGTGGAAATCCCCGGGAGGTTGTTACTAGGTTTCTGACTGGGTTTCCGTGTATTACGTGGTATAAGTTTAATAGCACTGGGAACAACGTTTATCCCCAATACAAGAAACAAGCGGAGACACATCTACGATGCTCATGTGGATCATTTAGTTCTCAAACTTCTCTTCTTATGCGTTATTTTGATTTCTTAAGGTGCTGCTTGCGAATGTCCCCTTTGGCACTTATTATTAAGGTCAAGGTAAATGTCAGCTTGACACAGCAGTTTATTTTCTGACGTTTTGTGTAACAAATCTGTAGTTAATTATCTTACCCATCCCTAGTCATGTTAATCCAGTGTGAAATAATTAGCTTGTCAAACCAAAAAAACGCCAGTTTACTTAGGGCAATGTTTGTGTTACTCGGAGGCAGGGCTAGTCCTTTATCAACTAACTTAATGAGATAGCGAACACCTTTGATTTAATGAACTTATGATATATTATTTTCTAATTGTCAAGGCGCTCATTTTTTTTTAACTGGCTGACATTTACGCAGTGCGAAAGAAGAATTAGCATAAAAACATTTAACGTTAATGTTATGACGATAATCAAAGTTTTTATGTTATTTCATTTAGCGAATAAAGACTTCGGTTTTATCAAGGTTGACTCAAATAGCCACACATATGATTTGAAAATATAGGTTACCTCATACGTTTTGTCGATTAAATTATCTTAAGTAAAAGGTAAAGTGAATTATTAAGCAATTAATTAGAGGCTGTTATATATTTTTTTTATGGTTGTTGATATAGTTATTTCAGTTTCATAATTTTATACATAGCTGGATAGTAACATTTTTTCCAGTTGAGTCTCTTGCATAGCAAATTGATATACGTTTATCAGAAGCCTATTATTTACTAGAAGAATGCCATGTCCCATTACCCAATACCATTCTACTAAAAGCCGTCCTTAAACAACTTTGTCAGGAACCAATCATATTTTGTGCGAACGTTTAGACTAGAAAACGGCTTATGTAGGATTTTGATTGGATATTGAAAAGTGCGCTCTATTCTGGCCATCCACGGCAAATGAACCTTTTTGTCAGGGGCAGTTGCAAATTGATTTTGTATATATAGTGCCGCAGATTCATTGATGCAATTTATGTTCCGTTTTTAATACTAGAACCCTCTTGAATACAATATATGAACAATGACTATCATGACTCGACTGAAGCACTACGGGAAATCCCGTTTAATTCAAAACGCAGCATTGTATGAAATTTCTAGTTGATCAAGATAATTTTGAGTTGTCAAATTAAACAAATACTGCTTATTTGAGAAGGGAAAACCATGATTTGTCTGCTCGAGATGTTCTATTCTCAACAATGTTCGAGATGTTCCATTCTCAACAATGTTCGAGATGTTCCATTCTCAACAATGCTCGAGATGTTCCATTTTCAACCATGCTCGAGATGTTCCATTCTCAACAATGTTCGAGATGTTCCATTCTCAACAATGCTCGAGATGTTCCATTCTCAACAATGCTCGAGATGTTCCATTCTCAACAATGCAGCATATTGTTATTCCCAATGCATTCGATTCTGTTCTTAGGACAAATCGTATCAGTGGTAAATATTAGCGGAATAGACTATTACTTTAATAGTCTACGAAACGAGGGCGACTTCTGCTTTACATGAGAACACTTTTACGTGTTGGAATAAACGTCTGTTTTACTGGAGGGCGCCATCATGTGAGCTAAGGGGAGACAGCTTCGACGAGCAGAAAAACAATCCTCAATGCTCGAGCGTTCAACATTACTATTACAGCACGGCTCTGGCAGAAATCATGCAACATCAACTTTAGTTTAATGCCACGTTACATGTTTTCAACCAATCATATGACAAAAAGGTATAACAAATTAAAGTATTCACGACAAGCATGGTGTGCTCGTCAATTATGGTTTGGGCTAGGTTCTTTTACCATATGCTTTAACAACTCATTACAGAATTTTGTAAGTCGCAAAGTTGTGAAATGTGAAATCGCCTGCGTGTGTATATAATAATTCAACAGTTATATCCGCTAAGTCGTCGAGGCATTATGGGGGATCTATCAACTGCTACCCTAGCACAGTGTATAGCACAGTTTTATTAGAATTTCTCACCCGAGTTGACACGTTTAAGTGTCTCTATCCCTTTGCAAAGATAATAGTGACAACCGCCAGTAAAGAAAAATTGCAGGTAGGTAAAATACAAGTCATTATGTTTAGTGTACCTAAAACAAATCGGGGAAAAATCAGACATATGTTTTGAAATGCCGGCGAAAGCAGCGGATCAATCAATTTCCTACCTCCACCACGGGTTGAAACGGGACGTAGGACTAAGACGAAGGAATTAACCATATACATTGTGCTACCGCTACCCGGGCCTTCCGGGCCATTGGTTGGATGAGCCAGTGATACAATTGGATTATGTCGGCGGAATTCTACAATGCAGGGTCAGGTGGTAAATAGTCTAGAGAGCTATAGTATAGTAATAAGCTATAAGTTGTGTATTTATATGAATTTTTGGTTGATTGATTGATTGGTGTTTTTACGCAGTGCTTAAGGGTATTTCACTTATATGACGGCGGTGTATTCCAACAATAGTTGAGACAACTAAGATGTGAAGCGTTTCATTATGTTGAAATTTGGAAAGTTACTTGCCTTCAGTGCTAAACAAAGACAGGATTGCTACTCTCCAAACAAACTGCTCCTAGCCAGAGGGCTCGGATTGTTTAATAATCAAAACTAATGTTACATTATGTACATGTCTCACTCTGTAGATAATCAAATAATAGGCCAACGTGAACATCAAATCATGTATGATATATAGTGTTGTTTGTAAATGGTAAAAGTTCCTTTTGGTATTTCTGTTTTAAGTGAATGGGTTCGAGTAAATATTATATTTCGTGACAAAAAAAGAAGAATTTACTCACTATGATACATGTATAGTTATGCATGTTACAGAACACAGAAGTTGAACAGAAATTCACTTAAGCATGAGTAACATGTACAAGTCCTCCCCCGATGTTAAATGCATACTTGTTTTACTTCTATGTCACACAACATATACGATTTCTTATTGTCAAAATTATTGTTCTTGCTGTGCAAGTTTAGCAAAATGTATAGTACATAAGTCGCATGATTCCTTGAACTATAGCCATCTGTGCCCTGTTGCTCACAACCATGCAAGATGTGCAATAATAACACCAGTTTAAATCACTAATATATATTTGATATAGGCCTTCAACATGGCCGGAGTGACGTCCATTACTTAATCCAGAATTAAATTAAATAGCGACTTGAGCAACCGGCTGCTGGTTGTCTTTTTATTTATTTATTTTTATCTCACACTAACTTTGATAAAACTTATATTAACAAACATGCACAAATTACATTTTAGAGCAGTTACCACTAACTGATCTTTTTAAATGCAATCATTTTTTGTAGCTTATATAGGCCCATTATTTCCATGACGTGTGTAGCTGGACAACAAAGTTTGCCAGTTAGACAGCTTAATTATCATGATAAGCAACTGTGAAAATAGTCCGGCTGTCTTTAGTGCGTCGAGAGTCGTCTACCCTGTTCTTGGGTTTTCAACATGGCTCTTATATATCTGAATGTCGCTGTCTAGCGCGCTAGCTAGTTTAGGGGTCAGTGCCACGGCGAGTTAAACAAACAAAAACAAACATTTAAAAAAGAATCAATATTTCGTCGTGTAACGTAACGTCGATTTGACCACTTTTTGCACTGTGCAAAGTGTGACAAACCCTCTTGGCCATGTTCTGACTCACTCACATAACTGAGCGTCACCGGGGGCTTGTGACGTCACCGGGGGCTTGTGCCCGATGAACAGAGGGAGAACCATCAATCCGAAACACTAATCACAGGTGGATGAAAGCTTCTTGTTGCCCTGGTGCAAATTGACACAATAAAGCCAATCCGTGTAGTGTCTGTATTGAGTCTTGTGATTGCCTCATCTTGTGTATGCTTTACACAAGACACAAGCAATTTAATTTTACGTCGAATATTGTAAACTATTGAAAAATTTTATTTCGACAAACACAAATTAAAAACAAAAAGTTTAACACAGTTCGAAAAAAAAAAAGAGAAAGAACAAACAAAATAATAAATGAGAAAAATAAATAAATAAATGAAAGACAAAGGAAAAGACCAAACATTAAAATGATTTGAGTCCGTACCTATAGTTGCTCGTACCCTTTGGAGCTCCCCCTGGGTTACCTGTCTGAATATATCATTGATTTATTATTGATTTTTATATAATGTACAAGAACAGGTGAGAATTTGTTTAAATTTTTAAAACTGCAAAATGTTTTTAAAAAGGGATCAGGGCTCTTCCTTGTTTGTTTTTTTTTTCAATTTATTTTGGTGCTGGTTTGGCTGCTGAAATTCAAGATAAGAGCACAATAATTAAAATTAGACATAATAAAAGATTTATACAAAAGAAGTTTAACCATTCCAGGTAAAAACTGTATTAAAACAGCCAGCTGCCTGGATGCTTTCCTACAAAGGTTAAAAATATATACATAAACATTTGAGTAAGAAATCAATATTGATACCGTACGGTGTTACATTGCCATTCCATAAGATTTCTTGATCTGCTATCTTACAACTAGGTGTGTCACAATTGCGGGACGCCACTGGAAATGCGACTGGGTTCCTTCGCCTATTGGGCTGCGACGTTTTAAATCAAACAAGTCCCGATCAATCCAGTCCCTTCACTTACATCAAACTTATACCCGGCCTATACGAAAAGGGAAATATGTTCCTCCGTACCATCGATTGCTCACCCAGAGGTTAGGTATGGTAGCCAATACCCCTAGACTTGACTCCTATCAAAAGACGGTTCAACCATTGGGCTTTCACTAAAGGCTATTAAGTTTTAAAAAGTGTATATAATGACTGATGAATTAATCCTTTTGTAAATGTAATAAAGTGTTCAACTTACGGCCTTTCGTTGGATTATAAACTCGTTTCAAGGGGAATAACCCTTCCGTACTAAAACCATTGTGGTTGTTAATTTACACCCTCTACCCACAAATTCACACACACAGCTCCATAATTCGAACAGAACGTTATTAAATATAGTTTGATGGCGTATCATTCAAGACACTCTATTTGCACGGTTATGCTACCTTGGTTACACTTTTAAACAAAGAAATACAAACACTGTTATATCCCGTTATAAATTATGTTAGGCGCTTGACTCAAGACACGCATTCTGTGAGCTGGTATAAAACAGTTCATTGTGTCATTTAAGTTCGCC
>JAVFBX010221199.1:0-11363 GCA_034783855.1 Mopalia kennerleyi | reverse complement strand
AGAGCATAATTCAACACAAGAAATGATGCCCGTTTTACCTATATGCATTTTATTGCAGCCCGGAGTTTCACTTTAACTCAAACAGAGAGTTGGGATTATTTTATAAGCAAAACACAAAATGATGATATGTCGTATTATCATCCAACATAGGCTTTGGGAAAACATATGTTAACGGTCACAGTGCAAATTAAGGTAGTGCTTGTCCTGCCAAACATCCCTGGTTAAAATCCTGTAAAACAGCTACATTTGTCCTTTTTCTAATTGTGTATATTTTTCAACTTAACACATTTGAGGCAAAGTATATTGTCATTGAGCAAGGTGCCATTCGAACTTCTTAATCTCAATCAAAACAATTCATCTGCGGGGTTGAGTTAAACTTGTATTCAAAGCACACATAGCACATATGTCCGTTACATATGTTCCATCTTAATCTTAGTGCATAGAACCAGTGGGCTGGACCACACATTTGTCTCCCCTATGGAGATTTGAATGGTTGGAATTCGTCGGCATCATAAGCGTGTAGTTAGAAATTTATTGGTTCTTCGAAGAGGAAATTAACTAAGGAAATTAATAAAACGGTGTGAATTTCTGAAGTTCTAATTAGCAGCAATCAAGGAAAATGGAAACTCGGGGCATAAATTAATCCATACAGTTCTCAGGGATGAATTGTATAACTGATACATGCGCTGTAGTAAAGTACGAATCTAGTTGCAAGAATTCCCCAGAATAAAGGACCCCCCAAAAATATATCGCATAATATCTTTAAGATACGTATAAAAGTTGATCATTCCTTCAGGTCCTTTCGTCTAGTTAAGGCGAAACTTATCTCTGGTAGCTTGTAACTCCAATTATCTGTAACGGTGATATCCATTGGTTAATTCCCTATCTCTTTGAAATACCAGTTTGGAGATTGGTTTATTCTGAAGGCATACGGGCTATCTTGTTTGCTGCATATTTATCAAGTACTTTTTATACCATGTACATGGTTATTACCTTCTCTCGAGATGTATAGGCCTATAGGTTAAACCATAACAACTCGAGATTAAGATCAAAGATACTTATCTTTTGGAAGTTTACCTAAAACATAAGATGATTAATTTAAATAAAGGTTTTAATAAAAATACAACCCCGTGCCAGTGTGATTAGTTTTTAGAGATATAAATAAACTAGATAGGCTTTATGGTCAGATTTTATCAGAAAGATCAACCGTTTTATGATCAGGTTTTGGTAAACATATCGTCAATAAACCCCCACATTACAAAGACGTGAAGAGATATCTACACCGAATTTGAACATGATGTCGTGTTTAAAGTAAACATTTTACCTGTATCGATTTACCGAATTTAGGAGCTATACAAATAGACTAAATAACATAAAATTGAAATTATGCTATGTTAGGTGATTTGTAAATGTGCGAGTGTCACTCACGGTTGATGAGACCGTTTATTGTTTATTGAATTTCTATCAATGAAATCTCGTACATTGGTATTGTATTTCGGGTATATTGCTAATCGGCGTTGTTGATGTATATCACCTGAGAAAACCGAACCGATATTTTATTAACGTGGGCTGTCCAAATCACTGGTCCGAATGCAGTCATTATATGGAACAAATTGTTGGTTTAAATAATTTACTGAGCTTAGTCCTCTCTTCCTGTTTTAAGTCAGTTCTAACTGTATGACATTGTTGTGCTAGAGGCCGTGTCTTTCATCTTTGATCTGACGTATTTGTCTTCCCCACAGGCTCAGTGTATTCCCTCTGACATCAGTGCCCCACACTAATCTCGCTCCAGTTCAACTCATTTCATCAATATCGTTATTATTGACCAGGTCTTCACAGAACTCCACTGGAAGTCCCATCTCTCAAGTTAAACCGATTAGCAGTTTAACCTATCAGAAAACAATCTCGAAAAGAGAGTAACTTTTTTTTTTATTTCAATACGATTTTTATTTTTCAACGTATAATTGCCAAATCTACGATTGTTTAATGTGCTGTAATGTATTAATGTGAATACTGCAAAATGTTAGAATGACCATATTGATTTGCGAAATTTGCTGAAATGTAACTTGACTTAAAATATAACACCACAATCTAATTAAGGATATATACTTTCACAAATTTTTTTTTTGGTACTCATGTATGTTATTCGTAGTTCGGTTTGTTTATCGTTTTGATATGTTCTGCCAATTGAACTACTGATTGAAATTGATCTTTAAATATAGAACCTTATGTCAAAGAATTTGACCATATATTCACGCAAAAGAGCTAGCTGAAATACAGCTAAATGTGGCGTAAACCCCCAATCAATTAATCAGTCAATCAATCAAGCAAAGGAAGTTGCCCTAAGAACAAGAGAAGTAAGCCCCGGTCACATAAATTGTCACTTACCTAGGAATGAAAATGCTATAAGCAGTGGCATTGTTCTTTGGCCCAGAACATTCTACTATATCCTTAACGTTTCTATTAACCTGAATTCACCAAAGGCATATATTAATCATGTAATTCCAGTCCACCCACAACAATTCTGTGAATAAACCATTGATATGAGCTGTAAAACTTTCTCAGTAAATGTCAACTGCTAATGGTTACATTACTCTTTCAACATGAACCACCTGGTGATTTGTGTCAAGTCTCTCGGGCTATTAACCACCTGAAGAGGAGTCCTAGGTTCCCTCCTCAGTCACTTGTATACTGATCAAAATTTTTATATGTTAAAGTGTATATGTTATGTGACTGAAAATTTGCTTTTCAGGGAAAGAAGAAAAATGTATGATGTCACGGTTCAGTTATTATATGTCAGTTTTCTGTCTTCGTGTGTCCATACTTATCTCAAAGATAAATCCGATGTTATAAATAATTTCAAAGAGTAATTTGATTATATATTTCACATTGGCTTTGTATAACATAAACGGTCATATTATCACTTTTGTCCAATTGAAAGACACATATTTGCTTTTATTGACCCTTCGCATTGTCCTTTTGTGACAACGCTTCGTTATTACCAACAAATATCGTAGAGCCATTGCTCTTTGAAGCAGCTACTCAGCATGTTGCGAGTACGGTGGACAGGAATGTTATTTAATAAAGGGAACAAAGGTAATAGACAGATTCGTTTGTCTCTGGATATGAAGTGATCCATGCAGTAAACATTCTTTTTCAAAACGCAATTACATCCAGGTTGTGAACGGCTGCAATGCTTTATGACAACAACTAGATTTCTTAAGATTTGTGTGTTTCTGGATATGAAGTGGTCCATAGAGCGTGTTTTAAATCGCAATGACATCCAATCTATGAAGTGTTTCAATGCTTTGTGGCAGTTGGTGTGATATACTGCCTGGAGGACTTTGACGGCATTTAAGGAGGAAATTTAATAACTGGATTTAAGGTGCACAATCATTATGTAAAAGGATTGTCAGAAATCTTTTTTTTTAGGACTAAGTTTTTACATATAAAATAAATCGCCACCACGAATACATCAATAGGACTGACTCCCAGTGAATCAGTTGTCTATAACAGGCCTTTTAAAAGCCTTTGTACTGGGACTATTTTATCCCCATGCAGCTAATCGGTTTCCACGTAAGGCGACTATGAAACTATACGAATCCATTTCGATTTCACACCATGTGAATATGGACAGTAAAATCAATTGATTTTTTTAATAACGATAGAGCTACTGGGTTCGTGTTCAGCAGTAGGCTTATTATGTCTCACGTTAATATAACGTCTAATCCTGTATTGTTACATTGACTGTTAAATTAAAACTTGTACCTCCCATGCTGAGTCGACAACAACATGCAATTCGCTGGTGTCCTACAATAGCCCTAATATAGCGCTAAATTGTGTTCTAATATTTTGTTACCTGGATAATCTGTAAACTTCATGTAACCCTGATTTACGTCCATAGAGTTTCGCATCCTGTACGTCGACAGTTTCCTGATTCACAGCTGAAGATGTCTTCAACCTTATCGAATCTCTTTGTTCTTTTTGCTTTGATATTTACATTAAAGGTAGTTAGCGAACTTCAAAACGGCAGTCTGTCCGCCCACGGCTTTCTGTTGTGGTTTATTACCTGACCGTGTGTTTGTCATTTGATTGAGAACGTGACAACAAACAAAACATTGCTTTCCATGCGCTTTTGTGAAGTTCTGATTAAAACAAACAAGTCTTCTGTTTTACACAAAGCGCTAATGACTGGCAACTCAGATGATCAAAAATGTCTATAATCAAGAAGCTTATTTATGTAAACATTACGTAAAGTTAAATACAAAAGCATAAAAATCTGGTACGGGTAAACATATTTTATAGGTACCAGGAAGCGTTCTAATAGACAATAAATATAGGCAATGTCCCCTTTCTAGGCCTGTAGGACAAGACAATAATAGTATTTTTAGTTTGCGTTAAGACGCAAATGTGTGCGGGGTATGATTAGGATCTATTTTTGTTGTTGTTTATAATCTCACGACGACGAAAAGTATTCACTCTTTGCTTGTTAATAAAGAATCACTATTTTTTTTCTTCAGAAAACACACAAATATACAGTGATGCTTTTCCATTTAACGCTTTAAGGTGTGTTGGTGGAAGACGAAAAAAGTACACGTCTCCTGTTCTTTTGTGACGTATGGCCAAATGGTTCATGTTCCCTTACAAATCAAGACAGTAACATTGCAAATGCATGGATTCAATCACAAAAAATATACAAGTTTTTTTGCATATATATAATTGTACACGGTCTAGATTCCTTTCCATCCTAACAATCATCTAGCTGCCTGTGAATAATAACGTTATTTGACGTATGAAATGATTAGAGGTAAGCCATTTACACCCGTACAACGTTATAGAGCCTCTGGTTCTTCCTCATCTGAACGCCTGGTATCCCTCTATATAGGCGCCAATAGAGAGACCAAGCGACATAATTCTCCTTATTTGTATTCTGGCCTAGTTTCATATGCTTCATTTCTATTAACACATGCACCTATAATCGCCTGGACTCCAGCCTTTCAGCCACACTCAACCGAACAACAGCAACGTTTATTTGATTGATCCAGACAACACGCTAAAGATTTATAATGTGCCAAGGTTAATACATCCATGTCTTAACTTTGGCTCGCGAAGATGCATCTATATATGTTAACGTCGACTTGATTTGGGGATTTTTCCTCTCGGAATGTTGTAAAATAAATATTCCGATTAAGATCAACATTTGAAGCTTAGGAAGATAAATATAGAAGTATGGCAGTGAGTTACCTTAGTGTTGTAGTGTAAGACTGATCAAATCTTTTTTATCTTAGAACCTCGAGAAACATAATTTGCGTTTGAAGTTATAGCTCTTCAGGCATCTCGACCTGGAGTTGGACAACCAGCTCATCAGTTGAAAGTCTATATTGGCACTGTTTATCCTCCGTCGTCACAAGACTGAGGACATTCTTTGCATGTCTGTTAAGTTAAACAAAACTAGGAGTTTTAGTTTTGCGTTAGTTTTTACTTAAAGCCTAACACTATAATTTTATTCCTAAACTTAAGCCTAAGCTAAACCAAAACTTAACGTGGCCCTAAGACGACATTTAATGTTATATACGACGTTTAGTGATAAAAGTACCAAGACATGGCCGAATGGATGAATTTGACTGCAGTTTATGCATTACCCATTGTTAAAGATCCAATTCTAAAATGGATATTGCTCGGCTAGAACATTGGAGAGCATAAATGAACACAAGAAATGATGCCCGTTTTACCTGTATGCATTTTATTGCAGCCAGGAGTATCGCTTTAAGTATGTTAGTGCATAGAACCAGTGTGCCGGACAGCACTTTTGTCTCCCCAACGGGCATTCGTCCGCACCATAAGCGTGAAGTTAGTAATTTATTGGTTTCGCGAAAATGAAATTATCTAGGAAATTAATAAAACGGAGTGGGGTTCTGAAGCTCTAATAAGTAACAATTAATAAAAGGGGAGCTCGGAGCATGAATTTATAAGACAACAATTAATGCGTACAGTTCATTATACAAGTGACGCATACGCTGTAGAAACGAATGAAACTACCTGCCAGCATTCCACCAGGATTAGTGCATCATGATCTTAATTCTTCTCTCAGCTTTTGTAGGGCAACTACCTTGGCAAAAGCATGTGAATTCTATATATGAAAAAAAATTGTATCCCATAATATGTTCAAGATCAGTGTAAAAAGTTGGAAAACCATTTGAATAATTGCCCTACCGTCTGTACATGAACATTATGTTTGAGGAGCATTTTAAAAAATTTAACATTTCAAAATACGAAATTTTGTCATAGTTTCTGGATAATGCGGATAATAAAGAGAAACTGTAAGAGAATTAAAAACAAATAAATAATGGTGTAACAATTTTTCTCCTGATTGGTCGCGTGAATGTATAGAATGGCTCGCAATAGACCTATTCAATCAGAGAAAGTACGCAACAGTTGTCTTAGTGATCAATGATCTTAGCTATCCTGCACAATATATCTTTATAATCACGTTTGTATCTTCTGTGATATGAATGTCTATATTTCTTGTCTTATGTAAGTATGTTTTGGAGGCCAGGTCATTATACTTTATAAGATTTTGGTATTCAAATAAACACATTTATTATACCCAAGTCTGGTCACAGGCAGAGCTAGTTTGCTCCAAGTGTGCGAGTTAAAGCATGAGTTAATATAGGCCATTAATATTAAAATGACAAATAAAAATCACAATTTAGATTTCAATTACATCGCAATACGGAATGTCACGTATGTCACGATATTTATTGTTTACCGAGAGAAAAGGTTCGGTACAATAAAGGCAGACGGGATTTTAGGAAATATGCCAGTCCATGTCATTGTGCTCCTGGCTTTAAAATGGCTTAAGTCTCGAAATCAGATAGCTAAATCTCACGTGACATCAAATGTAGCCATAGTCTATTGCAAGTAAGAAGGAACATCAATTTGTTATAGCAGCGACACACCAGATAATAGAGAAAAATGCCTGTCGCTTCTCTAAATTGTTTTCATGGTAAAAGTTTTTTCAATATTTTAGTGACCCATTCATCATTATATTAGGACCTACGTCTTCCTGTGACGCCAACACCGAATCCTCAGTTAAACTGGACATAGCTTCATGACAGGACAACGCAACAGTTTTATATCCCGTGACGTTATTAAGTGTAACCAATTTTTAAAAAATCGATATTAGATGACATAAAAATAACGCTCTAAATAAACTAACAAACGCTCATCCAATTTTCAATTATGAACAAGGTTAAAAGGTTAAAAAGTCATAACTTCTTTTGTATTCTAATAGGACCAGCATAGCACTACAAGGGCTCGGTATGTAGAGACTGTCTATATATATAAAAAAGATAAAGGGCGGACACTTGGGGTTGACCCAGCTTGAAACGTGTTGAAATTGAAACGGCTTGCAAACACAAATTTTTTCCTTCTTTCTTGAATTAGCCTACGAGCCTCACTTTTCTATAAACATAGGCGGTTTCTATGGTACCGAACCTATGTGCTTAGCACCCGGTTTGCCAGTCTCCTTACACAGGAACATCAAAATATTGTACCTAAAATGTCTCATTTTTTCTCATAAACCCTCATTAGGCCTATATGTGTAGATTAAACCATAACAACTCGAGATTTATTATTAAGAGACTTGTCTCTGGGAGTTTACCTAGACCACGGGGATAATTACTTTAATTAAGGTTATAATAAATCTATATCCCTGTGCCAGTGCATGTGGTTTATTTTTTAGAGATATAGATAAAGTAAATAGTCCTTATGGTCAGCTTTCATCACAAATATCAATAATTTTAGTGATTGGTAAACATAACCAAATAGTCAATAATCCCTCACAAAACAAGCACGAGAAGTGAAATCTATACCGAATGCGAACAGGATGTGGTGTTGAAAGTAAACATTTCAACTGTTTCGATCTGCCGACTTTAAGAGCTATGCAAATAGACTATATAACATGGAGTTGTAATAATGTTATGCTATGATGATTTATGATTGCGGGTGTCACGGTTGATGAGACCGTATATTAAATTTCATCTGTTGAATAAAATTTTGTATTTTGATATTGTATTTCCGCTATATGTATCAATTTAGATTATCGGCGTTGCAGTGTTAAGACTATACTGATATCGCGATATTGATTATCGGCGCTGTTGGTGAATAATACCAAAAGTAAACCAAACTTTCAAAATCACTGTCCTAGATATAATTAAAATATTGAACAAATTGTTGGTTTAAATAATTCACTGAGCTATTAACCCATCTCTTGGCTGTAATGGAGAGTTATGACTGTGTGACATTATTGCGCTGGGGGCAGTCTTTGAGCAGTGGTGTGTCTTGTTTGTCTTCCTCACGGGCTGAGTGTATTCCCTCTGATATCATACAACTCATTTCATCAATATCGTTAATATTGACTTGGATAATGAAAGTTCCATTTCTCAAGTTAAACCGATTAGCAGTTTAACCTATCAGCAAACAACCTCGAAAAGAGCCTAACTATTTCCTTTTTCTGAATACGATTTTTTATTTTTCAAAGTATAATTGCCAAATGTGAGATAGTACAGAAAATCTAGACTGTAAATGAATACCGTCAAATGTTACAATGGAGACCATATTGTTTTGCGAAATTTAGTGAAAGGTAATCCCATTTCAAAATATTGGGTTTATATTAGTGCAATGACCTAAAACTTAACATCAAAACTGTAATAAGGGATATATACTTTCAACTGAAGTAACTTTTAGGATAATGGAACTATTAAGTAGCCATCACATATATTATCCCTAAGCTAGGAATGGAAAAGCTATATAAACGTATACTTTAAGCCTTGATATTGTACTTTGGTCCAGAACATCCCACTAAATGTTTCTATTAGCCGCGATTCACCGAAGGCATAGATTAATCATGGAATTCCAGTCCACCCACAACAATACTGCCAATGCACCATTGATATGAGCTGTAAACCTTTCTCAGTAAATGTCAACTGCTAATGGTTACATTACTCTTTCAACATGAACCACCTGGTGATTTGTGTCAAGTCTCTCGGGTTTTTAACCACCTGAAGAGGAGTCCTAGGTTCCCTCCCTTATTTACTGATCAAAACATATGTGTGAAGGTCCTATATCTGACAGAAAATTTCTCCTTCGAAATAAAAAAGAAGAGAAATGTCTAATGTAAATGTTTTGTAGTTTAATCTCCGCTTACTTTCTTCGTATCTCTGTACATATCTCAAATATCAATCCTATAAATGCTATTAACAATTTCAAAGAATATTCTGCTTGTACATTTCACATTTAAATATATGATCACACATTTATGTATCTATTATATTATTATATTCGTACAGGCATCAAACAGGAATTCGTGTCCAGATCAGTGTATAACAGCCACGTTCTGTGTTAAATGGAACGACATGCTTTTATCGACCCTTCGCATTGTCCCTTCGTGGTATAATGTTTCGTGATTACCAACCAATATTGCAGTTCCATGGTTCTGTCAAGCAGGTAATGCATTGAGTAAAGAATTCAGACTGAGAGATATTTAACCGATTTTTGTACTCTTTGTTTTGTGCAACAATTCCAATCATTAACCGACTTTTGTACTCCTTTTTTCCTTACATATTTCTTCGTTTAAATATTTGTTACCGTCTTCTTTAAGGAACGTATCATGCCCTTTCTCACGTTTTTGTTCTGATATAGATTAAGCCTTACATTAATCTCAACGAAACAGGAAGTCAGTTTGTTAGCTTCAATACAGCCTGTTATGTGGATCAGGTTTATAAGAATCCCCAGGGTTGATATTGAATATTTTAAACCTATCCTGAACATAGATTACGCATTATATCCGGGATTTATATTGAACATTTTTACAATACATCCTGAGCATAAGTAAAGCATTACATCCGTGATTGTCTCTTGTTTTACCCAAATGTTTGTGCGGATTCGACATTTAAGGTTTTTACTTTTTTTCATAAAATGAAATAATAGTCTCGTCCATGACGGGTATTTGGTTGTTGCCTTCTCTTGACACTGTCATGTAATTTAAGCCAAGCAGTTAATGGTTTAATATATAAGAGTGTTACTTCTGCGTACTGATATATACCATACTGGTTTTAAGAAATTGAAATAGGCAGTCTACAACTTAGACGCTGTTCTATTGAAGCTCTGTGAACAAATATGTTTAACTGCTTTATAAGAGTTTATGTGGACACCCATTTCGAAAGTGTCCTTAATGACGACCGGAGAGATTTAGGAACAGTTGCATTATTCCACCAGAAAGCCTATTCTTATTGTATGGTGAGTGATTTCTGCCAGATAAATTTGCACTGTGTCAGTTCGATAGAGAATTTTTTACTCTACCGATGCAGTGTTTTCACAAAGGTTTTGCGCGTGTACAATATGGAATATTTAATCGTTCCTCGGCTTTCTTCCCACGACAAGTCCTTTTTGTCCCTTTTCGGCTTGGTTTTATATTTGCATAAGAATTCAGTATATACTGTGTCCGTGTGATTATTTTCTATCCCGGCGCGTTAACCATAACGTAGGTTCACTTGCACCTCCTGGCTCCATGCATCAACCCCATAAAGGCGACGCTACATCTTTCTAGTTTGTCAGATGTTCTACGGTCATTTCACACTACGCGAACTCACACTAGGCTGGGATCGGTTGGTGGGACAGTTTACAGAAAGCGGAAAAATCGAGAAGGCCAACAACAAAATACACGCTCTATTTAAAACATCGCACTAACATAGGGAAAAATCTGGCAACTGCCACGCTTTAAATCTCGCTGCCACCGTACCAGTACAAAACTCGGTATTGACTTCCTGTGGCATTTTTTGGTAAGACCTTTATGTAAGATATTATGTAATTTTTAATGTTATAGGCTTTATATTAAGCCAATGTTTAGGGATGTGTTTCACTCGATAGTAAGTGCCATTTATTACGCCTCTCTACGTTATGTAATTGTTTGTACAACTGTACGGTGACCAACTTTTTTTTTGTCGCAGCGCTTATGATTCAAATACCTTAGGAGATTTTGACATGGCCCGCATACATAGATGAACGTACAACCGCCAGAAATCTGACTTCAATCTTAATGTTTTCAGTTAATTTTTGTTTTGCTGATTGTTGCTGTTATTTTTTGTACGAACAGCTACATCTTGTCACAGTTTATAAGATTTTTTTATTACTAAAATTCCTGACTTAAAGGCAAAATCTTGACAGGTCTACTCTTGCATACTGCAAAATGGGGAATATGATGTTTTATGAATATACCGACCGTATGTGGAAATAACTTTACACAACGTTAAGAAAAAGACTGTCTATTGATTGATTGATTAATTGATTAATTGATTGAGATC